>CM035417.1:40190876-40193376 GCA_020310875.1 Ceratopteris richardii | reverse complement strand
GTAAAGGATACAAAAGACTTGGAATCTTTATCCTTTCTTTCTTTGTTAACTTGACACATAAAGCTTATGAAACATAAGTGTGGACATCTCTGGCTATCCAGGCCACCAAAATGTTCTTCTAACAAGCTGTATTGTCTTGTCAACACCTAGACGTCCTGCATAAGGCACATCATAACTATCATGCATGATTTTTTTCTTCTCAAATCCCGGAATCTGGTGTGCAAACCTTTCCTTTTCATCTAACTATTCCATTCTCCTTTGAGAAAGTGGAATACGAAATGGACTTGTTCGCTCTGCTAGGGAAAGAAAGAGCTAAAATTGTCCCGTCTCCTACAATAGAGTCATCAGTGATGGCTCGAATGTGGAGCTTCCACATGTGCTTCCTTTATCTCTTGAAGCAATGAGCTTTCTAGAACTGTAAAGCTCATTTGATAAATTATCCGTGATAATGCATCAGGAACTATATTCTCTTTGCTCTTCTATACAGGATTTCCATGTGAAACTCCTATATGAGCTTAGTCCAACGAGCCTGATTGCCTCAAAGCTCTGGCTGAGTAGAAAAAAAAAACACTCAAGTGTATGGTGATCTGTGTATACCTTAAAGTCTACACTGTCAAGATAGTGTCTCTAGACTTTAAGTGAATACACCACTACATACAACTCATGTTCATGCATTGGTCAGTTGCGCTGGGCACTGGTCAACATCTTACTCTCAAGAGCTATTGGCCTACCATCTTGGCTCAAAACTGTCCCTATGGCTATGCCACAAGCATCTATCTCTAACTCAAATGGTTTCTGCGAATCTACCACTTGGAGTATAGGAGCCTCTGAAACAGCTTGTTTCAGAGTATCAAAACTAGCTTGCTGCTCTTTCTTCATAAGCGCTGCTAACGACAAATAGGAAGATATGAATTTCCGATAGAAATCCAAAAGTCCTAGAAATGACCATAACTGCACCTCATCTTGAGAAGTAGGCCAAAATAACATAACTGAAACCTTCTTGGGATCCATCTGAATCCCATCAGTAGATACTCTATCCTCATAAGAAACAACTGAGTCTTCTTTCAATTAATTGAGTCTTATCATGATCTCTTACTCTAATCTGATGGTAGCCACTTATGAAATCTATTTTACTAAATACCACGGCTCCACCTAGAGCATCTAAAAGATCATTAATCTTGGGCATAGGATATCTGAGACGGATAGCAATCTTATTGAGTGCTCGGTAATCGATGCACATCCTATAAGATTGGTCTTTCTTCTTCACGAAAGAACTGATACTACAAAGGGTGAATAGCTGGGTCTAATCAATCCTTTTCTGTAATTCTTTCAAGTACAACTCTTGGAATTCTGTTCTCACTTTCACTGAAAGTGTTGAAGCACTCCAACTAGAGTCTCCATGACTATATGAATTCATCATACTACATGATGGATGCATAAAATATAGAAAATAAATAAACTAACAATCAATTTTAAGCAACTTGGTAGCATTTACTAATCACGTCTCTTGGAGATCTGATTCTCCACGATTAGTAATCACCTCCCCTCATGCTCAAACTTGATCACTTTACTTGGTCACTATTTATGATATAACTATAAATAGAGACATCAAACTTGCTTCTCAACTTGGCTTCCATTTGGAACTAATTTTCTTGTAGACCTTGCATTGTTGTATAAGCACTCCCTACTGGAGACAACCTTGCCTTGTCTAATAAATACAAACCATGTCGTGCTATATAACCTTGTCTCACTCCCTGCTAGGGACTTAGACTATAGCCTTGCGTTATTTACTCTTTGCAAGCCTTGCCTTTCTGTATATCCTGGCCACTCTTGAATATCTGACCCACAGACTTGCCTTGCTTGCTCACTACAAACCTTGCCTCTGTGTATCTTGGCCATTCTAGAGTTCTTAGCCTACGGACTTGCCTTGCTTGTTTAATGAAGATGAATCCACCTAGGATCTCAATTCTTCACTCTTAGATAGAGAGAACTACCCGATCTACCCATACTAAACTAGTATAGAATCAAGATATGATTCCTTCGATAAAGCTAGGTAGTAGGAACTCTAAAGTCTATGTCTCAACCTCCAAATCTAGGAAGTTCTTACATAACTTTTCTTTTACTATTTCTATCTATGACATTCTAATCAAACTTGATTCATCTCTGTTATTCCACAAATCTGAAGTCTTTACTTCTTGTGAAATAAACTGCTTTATTCTATACACGTAGAAATGTGCACTAGAACTCATGACTATGTAATTATAGAGAATACTTATGAATTAGAAACTTAATTTATAAGCATCCTAAACTTGTAGGGGTTCTTAGAGTTCTCTTCTAAGGTGTCAACTTACCTTGAGACCTCTTACCTCTAACTTTCTAACTCATGAGACCTTGGTAAAACGAATCCTTGTCTCACTTTGTTCTTTGTATAAAAGAGAGAGTCTTTTTACTTGAAAATTCTCATCTTGTTCTAAATGTAGTGCTTTAAATACTTTCCTTT
>CM035417.1:39978376-40180876 GCA_020310875.1 Ceratopteris richardii | reverse complement strand
GCTTTAAACATTTAGCTTTCATACCTTTCCCTCAATTTGTAACTTGGAGATATGTATATTAGTTTTAATGCCAAATCCTAGACGTCTTCTCACTTGCACACCTAGAATAGCAATCATATCTTCTGCTGCAGCAAAGTCCAAGAAGAAATCCATCACCTGCATGACAAATAAACATGATCCTGTCCTGAAAACCCGAGCAAGAAGTATACAAATGAAAACAAATAAGTGTTCTTTACCAGATCATCATCTCCTGAATTGTGCTGAAGAGTTCGGACACCCCTAATTTTTGGTGGCTCTTGTCCCAGTTTTAGATGCTGTAGTGTCGCTTGCCTCTAAAATTTGTTAATGGCATAATCAGCATTTGAAGTTGCATGCACTATAATTGTCGGCAAAAATTTAGGTATCAATCTCAGTGTTCTGTAAAAAATCGTTCTATTTCCTCTCATCTTTCCATCACCTTTCCTCCACTGCCCATTATCCCTACTACCCTTCCTCTCGTGCATAGTACAAAGAGAGTTTTCAAAACGAGTTTTAAAAAAAAAACAAGCCCAAACTCAAGAAAAACCCCAAAAAAAACAAAAAGAAATGAGAAGAAATAAACGGCAACAGAAAAGATGCAGGAAGGGTCTTATTTGCTTTTCTCTTTTTTGTTTGTTTGGGTGGGCTCCCCTTCTTTGATTCTATCCCAGATTTCTTGATTTTGTTTCGTTCCCATCTTTCTTTGTACATGCCTTAATTTTTTTCTTGGGTGTTTTTTTTTTGGGTTTTTTCTTTGCGCGGGGGGGGGTGGGGGGTGGGGTGTGTGTGTGTGTGTGTGTGTGTGTGTGTGTGTGTGTGTGTGTGTGTGTGTGTGTGTGTGTGTGTGTGTGTGTGTGTGTGTGTGTGTGTGTGTGTGTGTGTGTGTGTGTGTGTGTGTGTGTGTGTGTTGTTTATTTCCTTTCAACAATATGCATGAAGATCGAATTCCCCCAAAGGATATAGAGGCTGCTATCCTAATGTCCATCAAGAGAATAATGTCTAGGAAAATAGTGTGCATAAGTTATCATCTCTCTATCTAAATGTTAAGCGTGATCTATCATACAAGTTCTTACAAGAATCTGAGGGAAAACATTAGAGAACATGCATGTCCCTTCAAATAAATCAGGATTTCAAAATAGCCTTATGAACCGTAATATACATTACCTAACCTGGACTTATATCCGATAGCCTACTCCACCATGATGACCATATGGTCTAATCATGAACTCATCAGTGCCAAAGAACCATGTAATCTGGATAAAGCATCAAATTGGTAGAGTTATAGTGTTTGATCCTTACTCTTGGGGTGAACTTCACAAGGTTCATGTACATGTTGAGGCCAGTAAAACGAGCTGCATTCAAGTAAGATTGGATGGACTCACACACCACATGATGCATTAATAGTCTCAAACTCACCCAATAACACAATAGTGATTTTTGATAGGCATAGGGCACAATATTTAGAAAAATAAAGCTATGCACATTGCGTATGTTCAGCTCTTGAATCTTGTGAAGGTTTGCGATGAAGTGAATAGACATGACCCTCAAGAATGTCTATATGGAATTCTAGAGCGTATGTGAGGTTTCCCTTTTGACATAATAAATTTATTTTTTATGTGGAAAGCTGATTTACATTTTCAATCAAAAACTCTAATTTTAAAAACCTTTTTTTTTGTTTTTGTGAAAGATCTCAAATTACACATTTGAGCTTTTCATTATCATGAATGAACCTAAATGTAATTACTGTAAATTGACTTTCATGGTAGAACCTTCGATTCGGAAAACCCTAGTCTGCTATTAATGACAAAGGCCTGATTTTCCTATGCCCAAACTACCTAGATAAAATTCTCCAACAAACAAAGTTTAACACAAAATTCTCCCACAGATAAAAATTGTTTCACTAGACTGTTGGCAGATCACTGATAAGTATTGTCTGCATTGTTGATGACCTTATTTCTCTCAGTATGTCAGTCTGCTAATTTAGTGGACAAGGATTCATGTATTCTATGTAGTTGTTTCGACTAGGCACACTGTTAAGATTAACTTAACCATATTCATGCAAAATCCATGTTACAAATAGCTGAAGGAGAGCATAGGATATGAACAACATGAAAGTAAAAACGAACTTGCTGACATGCCCATGCCTACTAAGGCAGCAGTGGAAACTGGCAGTGTTTTTGCTCAGAAATACAATTTTCATAAACAAGGACACCTGACTTGAAATTTTATTTCAGAAATGAGACTTCAAAAGAAATCTATTATATTCTATTTTCATTATATCATACTAAAAGGTCACTTTCCAAAACTAGTTCTAGTACCTGATTGAAATTGAAAGCATCGAATTAACAAATCAAAGTGGTTACGAGGCTTACAACTGTCCATGGCTTATGTTTCTCTATAAACCAAGGTACAATAGGACTCAAAATTTCATTTGAGATTAAGTCTTCTAAGAAGGGCCAAATCTTCTCAAGTGCTTGATTTATCCAATCCGCAGGTTCATAGTCAGAAAGAGGCTGCATACATAGTAAAGTGAAAACAAAACAAAAAATGACAATTTGACATAAGATCAAGTTTACAAAAAGATATATTTTACCCGTGCTTGAAATGCAGATCTTCTCTCTTTATTACGTATCTCTCTTTGTAGTTTCCTCATGTAATTTTTATCAACCTGACGAAGAAACAATATTCATTAGCTTCCGGTCTTTTCATTACAGCTTCGACGTAACCATGACTTAAAAGCTCAAAACAATCACCCATAAATCATAACAACAGAACATCAAGATAATAAAAAACTGTCAATATCTATTATGATGAAGATAAAAAAGCCCAATATTCTCAAAGCAGATAAATCGACATTTGCTTTAGTTTTGTGAGAAAGAGGGAATGAATAAGAGGATGAAAAGATGTGGGTGGCTGAGGATGAATGTGGATGTTTTTTTTTTGGGGGGTGTGTGTGTGTGTGTGTGCGTGTGTGTGTGTGTGTGTGTGTGTGTGTGTGTGTGTGTGTGTGTGTGTGTCCACGTGCACACTCTGGAAATAGATATACCAACTCTCTTTGAGTTTTTCATGAGGGATTTTATCTAACTCTTATCAATATGGGATCCCCTTTTTGGCCTAACAGAGTAGCGCTACTCCTATATAGGCATCCGATGGGATAACTCTATCTAGACTATCCCTTATAAAGTAAGTTACATTTACTTCCTCTCGCGATAAATCCCTAACTTCTATAACTATGGAGTAATCTACAATATTCCCTACAAGAGAAGCTATTGGCTTATCTCTACGAGAAAAACAAACTTACTTCCACCAAAGAGAGAATCTTTTACTTCCTCTATCGCTTATAAGGAAGAGGGCATCAAATGAAATATCTTCCACTTCCCTTTCCCTTAAAAGCGAGATGAATGAAAAATGGCTCTCTCGAGCAACTACTCCCCATGTATGGATCTAAAAAGAACCAGATACTTTAATGGAATCATCCTCCCAATGTTTGTGAAGATAAATCCTCCCAATGCTTTGCATGCACAATGTGGTGAAAATAAAATTTCCCAAAGCAAAGTCTAATGGAGGAACAGAACTTTCCCATTCTATATGGGAAAAAACCATGATGTTTACTAACAACTCTCCTCCTATCTAATGAGGAATACTCTCCATGAATGATTTTTCCTTTTCTCCTTGGCCATAGAAGATAATTTCTCAAAGGGAGACAATTTCCATGCCTGGAGGCAAATCATATAAAGACCAAGTACCATTCTTCATAATAGCATATTCTGATTGCAGAGCAGTGATCCAATTTTCTGAATTTTGTGCTTCATCAAAAGAACCAGGCTCATTCTCATCACAAAGACTAGAGGCAGCCATTGCATAGGAATTTGATGCAAAATAAGCACTATGAGATCCTGAACGAGTGTGATATGACAAAGGTGCATCTAATTTGCTATCTCGCAAAATCTGCACCAGCCATTTAGGCATAGTTTTTGCCTCCTCTATTTCAGCCCTCTCATTAATAAGTGCATCATGTAAATCTTCATCAGAAATGAAATGATCTATATCATCATGTGGAACCTGTAAAGGCTGAGAAATTGCCTCATTTGGGCCAGCACTTGACTGTCCAACTATTAAAAGAGGGAACAAAGTGTCATGCACATCTTTGGAGCTAATTGATGTCTCCTTAGTACATGAAAATAATGGCTGAATTGCATCTTCCACCAAAACAACATCACGGTTAACCAAAATGCATTTAGTATGTGGATGATACAGACAAAAGCCTTTGCTTTCAGAACAGTACCCAACAAAATTACATTTCACTGCTTTATCATCCAATTTCCTGTGTTTTTGTTCAGGCACTGAGGCATATGCAAGACAACCAAAGACACTCTTATGAGCAACAAATGGTCCCAATGGGAGTGATCGATTGCAGTGCTTTTGTGGGACACCTGTTAAGTACATATGTTGCACATATAACAGCCTCAAGCCAGAAGCTATTGAAAGAAGCCGCGGAGAGCTACGTGGTGGTATGCTCGATTACTCCAATGCCAAGGGAGTGGGTTTCTACATGAGGAGCGAGAAGGTAGACACAGAAACCTACACAAAAATTTAGAGAAGAAGATAGAAAAGCTGAAGTTGAAGAAATCCCAATCAAATTATGAGAGATTTGGCACCAAGTCTTCTTGATAAGTGACTTTTAGGTCATTTGGACATGTTCACACATGGCCAATGACCAAAGTCATAAAAATAATGTAAAGGCCTATAGCTCCCTAATTTGGAGTCCAAAAAATATAACAAAAATATGTATGGAAAGCTCTCGAAGAGAGCTTTTATATGGAAGGGTCAAAACATACAAAAGGAGAGTCCTTGGGGCCTTTATCTCCCACAACCTCCCACTTAAAAGACCAAGGAGGCTCCTTTAAGCTAAGTAACTTCCACCATTTGTATACATAACTGATGTTGTGCCTTGGGTAGACACTTTATGAGAGCATCAGCAAGATTCTGTGAAGTCTTGACCTTGATCAAAGTGATCCGACCATCCTCTAACACCTCTCTGATGAAGTGGTATCACACATCAATATCCTTTGTGTGACAATGGAACATGGCATTCTTTGCGAAACATATGGCACTCTAGTTATTGCATCCAAGAACAAGTGCCTTTTCAGGCATCCCAAGCTCATTGCACAAGCGGGCTAACCACATGGCTTCTTTGGAATCCTTTGTGACTGAAATATATTCAGCCTCTGTAGTAGATAGTGCAACTATCCTCTGAAGTCTAGAGCACCATGAAATAGCTTCACCTACAAGGCCACTTGTGGAATTGCGAGTGTCCAAGAATTGCGAGTGTCCACATCACCTGCCATGTCTGAATCACATCTCCAATGGACCCTTTCCATAACATAGGCATTTACCTTTGGTCACTTAAACCTTTCAAATATCTCAAGATATTTGATAGATTTGATTGCCTCCCAATGAGCTTTGCCGAGAGTTGCCATGAACCTGCTAACAACTCCCACTGCATGAGCAATGTTTGGCCGAGTGGCAACCAAAGCATACATAAGTGAACCACAAGCTGATGCATATGGAACACTCTTCATGTAGTTGGCTGCATCATCATCTTGGGACAGTCATCCTTGGAAAGCTTAACATGTGGTTGCAATGTCACTCAAAGAGGTTTAGCATTAGCCATATTAAATCTGTCGGGCACTTTTTCAATGTACTTTTCTTGGGATAAATGCAAAGTATGCTGCTGCCTATCCCTTTTTAATTGCATACCAAGGATATGATCAGTTTCCCCAAGGTCTTTCATTGAGAATGCAGAGTTCAGCTGCTGTTTTAGAGCATTTAGAGTGCTCTTTTTCTTCCCAGCCAGCAGCATATCATCCACATACAGCACAAGAATGATTGGGCTTCCATCTTCATCCTTTTTAGTGTACAAACAGTGGTCTGCATGGCTTCTTTTGAAGCCATGTTTGAGCATAAATGCATCAAACTTCTTATACCATTGTCTGGAGGGCTTGTTTCAGTCCGTATAAGCTCCTTTTAAGCTTGCATACCAGATGCTCTTTTCCAAGAATGGCATATCCTTCTGGTTGTTTCATGTACAGCTCTTCGTCTAAATCACCATGCAAAAAGGTTGCTTTAACATCCATTTGGACTAACTCCAAATCCAAAGCAGCTGTCAGAGCAAATTACACATGTAATGTGGTCATTTTAGCTTATGTACAAAAAACTTATGCCCACTACAGTGACCAGTCTTCGGTCTACAACACATGTACATACTATGTTGCAACTTGCAACTTGCAACAATTATAACTCATGATTCATGATTGATCAATGATGTTGTACTATGTACATAAATTATAAGTATTTATGTTTTAGAGAGCATGTATGATGCCACTAGTAAGTATGTCATTCATGAGTGACAAGTCATGATGCATGATTATTATTAGAACTCGGTCCATTGACTGAGACTCTTGAGCAGTGAGCAATGAGTCTGGACTCCTACAGCCATGAGCATTTTCCGAATTTCCATTAAGCCTTCAACAAGAGTTGCCTAAACTACCTTTTAACTCTAGCCCACACAGAGAGAGAGAGGTCCCGTCACGTGCCCCTACTCCCCTTTGGCAACTCTTTGGCATATTTTCAGGAGCCCCGCACAAAGGGGTGGCTCTTTGACACTTTGGTTACGCCAACGCTCATGTATGGGGCAGCCATATGGGGACCACGATTAGCTACATCAGTATGGACAGCATTAGAAAGGCCAGAGATCCTCATGATTGCCAGACTTATCCGCAGCAAGCCTTCAGTACCACATGATATCATTAGAGCGGAGCTCGCTGCACCACCGATGCTAGTTGAGGCACTATTCCAGACAGTATGCCTATTACACAGACTTCGGAGCATGGATACAAAGCGCATTGCTTATCATGCTTTCGAGGCATCACGTGATATGGCATTAGCAGGCGACACCTCCTCCTGGTATGCACAGACACGAGACTGGCTTGCCCACTATGGCTTTGACATAGACAAGCTACCACCACTACAGTACGACTCTCATGCACCCACCTACTCGCTCTCTCATCAAGAGAGGAATAGGATCATTCGTCAGGAGATATGGCATACATACATACAGAGGACATGGGTGAGCCCTAGGGATACATTGCCACCAAAAATGCTCTACTACCGCGAGCATTTTCTACACATATCGGGCACGGGCTTCATCGAGATTCCGAGATACATGCAGACCTACCTTCCCCACCACCTACGAGTCTTCATTGGGCAGCTCCGGGTTTCATCACATCAGCTCGAGATTGAGAGGGGTCGGTCCGGGGGACTCCCCCGTGAGGAGAGGTGGTGCCCAGTATGCCAGACAGAGGTAGAGAGTGAGGAGCATTTTGTTATCAGATGTCCAGCATACTTAGACCTACGAGCACAGTTCCAGATCGAGGAGTCATTCCAGCTGTGCATGACTATGGGAGACCAAAGACGCTTGGGACGCTTTCTCACAGCAGCATACGAGAGGCGAGAACGGTCACTACAGCCCATACATCACCCACGGGTGAGTACCCAGCTGACCATTACCCAGTTCTTTCAGCGAGTTGAGCTACATCAGAGAGGTCCATCTATAGGGCTCACGCTCCACCAGGCAGCAGCATTGAGAGCACGGTGCCGACCACGCATGGTCGGATATCGTCGACCACGACTATATCAGGAGGATATCTCACGCATCAGGATTGCCTACGACCACATGATGGAGCATAGGCGTACCACCACCCCCTGGGTTGTCTTCCTTCAGGAGGCACTTAGACCACCACCGATGTACCACATACTACACCCACCTCCACCCATCACCAGTAGCTAGGGCGTTTTACTCACATTTTGGATCCCTCCATGTATTAGGTGGCCACTATCTGCAGAGTCAGAGCCACGTCTCCCCAGCCTTTTCTAGCCCTATATAGCTTTGTGTAGCGATATACTTTTTATTTCATTTTATCTTCTACACAGGGTTACTACACTTGTACATGGTTTTTGTCTCATAGGCCAAGTTTGGCCTCCACAAGACGTTAATATGACTTTCTTTCTTTCTTTCTTTCTTTGTGTGTGTGTGTGAGTGCTTTGTGTCCCTACATACTAAGGATTCAATGCTGAGTTCCACTCAAAAAAGTGATGAAATTATTGTTCGTTTTTGCATTGTTATAGGTAGTGCTGATGTGACCTATTAATGTGGATGGAGCACCGTTACGTAAAGAACGTAAGAAGGCACCGAGCCTAACCGAATGCACCACATATGCGGTGCTTTTTCAATCACAGTATGGATTGATAAAACCGAATGTATGGAACCGAATCGAACCAAACATAAGGCCTCGAGCAATAGGTCTCTGCATCGATGCAACCATCCAAATGGATATTCAAGATCAAAACAAAAGCTACTAATACTATTGATAGGTATAAAGCAAAGTTAGTTGTCAGCGGTTATGCACAAAAAAAAGGGTATTGACTATGACAAAACTTTTGGATGCACATCTAGCATGACCATCATCAAGATAATACTTTCTTTAGTTGCTTTCTTTGGTTGGAAAGTGTACCAGTTAGATATCAAGAAAGCATTTCTTAATGGCAATCTAAATAAGCATGCTTACATTCAACAACCAAAGGGTTTTGAAGAGAAAGGTAAAAAACATGTTATTGCAAGCTAATCAAAGCTCTTTATGGTTTGAAGCAAGCACCAAGAGCATGGTATGAGAAGATGCATATATATCTTTTTTCTATTGGTCTTAAAAACTCGCAAGCTTCGACTACACTCTATGTTAAGCCAAAGGAAGATGTTTTGATTATAATCATCCCTTATGTTGATGATATGATTATGACACGTACCAAAGATTCAAATTTTTAAATTTTTAAATCCGAACTTAAGAAAGCATTTAACGTTAATGATCTTCGTTCTCTACATTATTATTTTAGCATTGAGCTCATTCACAAAGATAACAGTATACTCATGACTCAACAAAAATACATTCAGAAACTTCTAAAAAGGTTTGAAATGAAAGATTCTAAACCTATGTAAACTCTTATGGATGTTAATATTTCTTTACAAGCACAAGTAGATTCAAATCCTTTGATGTTATAATATATTATCAAGCAATTGGTTGCTTTATTCATCTTTGTAATACACATCTTGATGATTCTCAAGTATCAATGTTCATGCACAAACCTCTTAAAATTCAATGGAATGCAATTTAGCGTATTTTCAGATATTTGAAGGCCACAAAGACTTTTGTTATGGTGTTTTTTAAGTTGCCAAAGTTTAATTTAGATTGGACAAATGATAAAGAATCAAGAAGATATACAAGTGGCTATTGTTTCTTTGTTGAATGAAAGCTTAATTTCATGGCATTCAAATAATCAACCTATAGTAGCTTCATCTTCAAGTGAAGCGAAGTATAGGGCTTCCTTTATAGCTACACTTGAGACTATATGGTTGTAGAAAATTTGGAGTTATCTTGATGTTTATGTTTACTTATCCACGAGATAATTTTAAGATAGTCAAATTGTTATTGCTATAGCAAAGAATCTTGTTCATCATGCAAAGACAAACATATTGAGGTTCAATATCACTATATTCTTAGCATGTAACTAAGAAGCACATTGATCTTATCTATCTTCCTACAAATGAGAATATGACAAATATTTTTACTAAAGCATTATCAAGGGAGAGACATCAAAACTTATGAAGATTATTTAATTATATCCCAATATGACATAGAAGGGGGAATTGTTAGAAACAATGCTAATTTCTGCTCTATAACCCTAATTTTCAGCAACCCTAATTTCACCATTTTTGTTTCTCAAGAGGGGCTACCCTCCCAGCCAGACCAAAGGAAATTCCTTATCAGCCGCTGAATCTGGCTAATACAGGAACTTGAGAAGATCCAGCAAGAGGTCACATACCACATCGTAGCCGAGAGAACCTGGTTAACCACCACAACCCACCCAGCCAGGGATAACCGAGCAGAACTCCAATGAAGCAACTTCCTCCAGAAGGAGGGGAGAGATCTGCTGCTCAGATGCAAGATCCGAACCAATATGGCAACCAAGGTACCTAACTGCCCTGCCAGGGGGGATCCACTGAAACTGCCCACAAGGCAGCCACCTAGGTAGATCAACGAAGCCAGTCCAAAAACCACAGGACTTGTGCCAGTTAATCTTTGCACCCGAAGCAGCACAAAAAACATCCAAAGCATGCTCAAACCGGGCCACGTTATCCTCCCGGCCCTGCAAGTAAATGGCAATGTCATCAGCAAACTAAGCTTCAAGCAGGTGCTCATCCCTGATCGGTAGCCGGATGCCCTGCAGCCCAGTGTCCTGAGCAGTCAAGAAAGCACTCATGGCCTCAGCAAAGAGCCCAACCTCCAATAGTCCCTTCTATTTAGCCCTTCTCTAGAAGATGTAGCTCACCAAGTGGCCCATGAGACATAACCAGTATCTTTTGCGGTCACTTTATAACACAAATCTCTCTTTGTCAAGATAATGACATAAGAAATGGCCCCAAAGTCTAAGTTACAGAGTTCGATAAGTCATCTTTCTCATTCCACATTTTATGCATATATTCATAGATGAACAAATAAGTGTGTACGTGAATATCTTTACATCTAGCTGTGTGTGCATAGAATTAAACATGCACACTCACATCTATACTCAAAGCCTCAACTATTGTTTTGCAGTTCATCTTTACTTATTAGGAGAATCTGATGAAAAAAAGATATTGTCCGGGTGTATATTTATCGATTACTATGCTGCTTCAACCCAACTCTTTCTTCCAGCTATCAATTGACAAACAGGTACAGATCATGGTCATATAGACCATCAATGAACATTATTCTTATTCCACTCATGTCTCGACCATGCTGCAATCGAATCCAAAAAGTAGGCATCTCCATTAACAAAAACATATGATCCACCTGTACTTTTATCATCCAGTTGAAAGGCAATAAGCAGAACTGAGGAGTTTACCTGGAACATAAAAAAGAATGCTAATAAGAAGAGCCACAAGGAGGAGACGTTGAACAAGGATAAGACCCACAGAAGGCTTAATACACTCGCGAGGTACGCTAGGGGAGGAAGATCCATTGGAGTCAAGACAAGGGACCTGAATTTGTCTTTACTTTCTCTCGCTTTCTTAAGCGGTAGACGAGCACCTAGACTGAGCGTGCGAGGAGAGTTATGCAGTCACTGATTATAGCACTTGTAGCTTTGAGGCAAGTACACTGGGTACGTGAGATAAGATTGGCGCAGCAAATAAACAGGTTCCAAATTGGATGCAGGAAGACTCCATGCGCACAGAAGAGTAATGCAACACCTGCATGCGGATTACTAGGTCAACGCCGTCTTACATCTACAGGATTTCGGCAGGTTTCCTTTTCCTCGAAAGCTATTTTCTTTTCCTTTAATGATTAGATAGCCTTGAGGCAGGTCGTCAGTCTGTCTCTCGAACAGCTGGACGATGCTCCATAGAATATTCAAACACACATACGGACCAACAGAAGCTAGCAGCACTTCGATCATCCGCTAACATTAAAAAAAGCTATTTTCTTGAGCGACTTGGGTTGAAGGTATGTATCATCCAAGTTCTCTCTCTTTTTTTTTTTTTTTTTTTTTTTTTTTTTTTAAGTTGCAACGAGTTCTGAAAGAGACGCACACCCAACCTCGTCACATAGAGGCGCCTTCACATCTCGTAGGTAAAAGGGTTGGCATCTTGGCAACCCATGCCAACCCTCAATTTCATAGAGGCCCAATTTAGAGCCTCAACCATTAAGAGATTGACATGTGGAGGCTCTCATTCACTTACGGGTGGAGTCTTAGGGTCGTTTCACATATTACCGGTGCAATTGAGATTAAAAAAATGATCTCAGTTCACCCAGAAATGGCAAAAAGGTATGTGTGCCACCGCTTAGTTATTCACACTGATGCATGGAACAAAAAGTGTAGTTTCTTGTACCTCCGCCTTGTGTGAAGCAAAAAAAAAAACTGGAACAATTCCGGATATTAAAACATAGTGCCTGTTTGCTATTGAAAAATATTAAAAAAAAACAATTTTTTAAATAAGTTTAATCCACGTGGACAACAGAACTTAACCAAGGCAGGGAGGGAGGGTTCGGTACATTTTCCAAACAAGTGTTCCATGTGCTCGCATCATAGTGGTTGGGGAGCTTCGCCCCTATGTGAATTGCTTATGTCACATGGCAAATAGTGATTGGTTGAAACCTGTTCAAATCCACTTTGGCAGCCTTGTGTGAAACCCACCTTAGACTCTTTGGTATGCCACGTAATGGAGCACCTAGCTCTCAAATGTTCCCATCCTCTCCCTCCACTTCAAGATATTTCCTTTTTTCTTTTTGTTCGTGCTAACCTAGTGGACATAACATCTATAAGTGACATGTTCCACCCTCCCCTCCAGCTTCTTTTTGCTTTTTTTTTAAGGAAAATTTGAGATAAACTTTCCTATTTTATTTGTTCTTAAAGCTCACTTGTTTAGACTATGTACTCTCTAATAGCTTGTCCCCTTTTCTTTAGAGAGATCATATGGAACCCACAAGGAGCAAGGAAGAGTTCAAGATAAATTGGAAACTCTCGCATATCACGTGAGAGGCCATGGAACACGTGAAGAAGTATCCAATTCATCTTGAACTCTTCCTTTCTCCTTGTGGGTTCCATAACATAACATCTATGTGAGCCCTACACAGTCACTACTTTGTATATTCATTGGTACTCTTTCCATGGTGTCTTCTACATTCCAATAATGCCATTAACAAACCCGAATTGGTTCATGTTCATCAATCTGTATGCATATACATCAAATGTCACATCCTTTAAAATGGTAGATTGCTTTCAACCATCCCTTCACGCTTATGAAAAGAACTTTGCATCTTCCATGGCCTTTTTTCCATGACATTCGTCTCTCTCTCTCTCTGTCTCTCTCTCTATCTTCCATGGCCTTTTTTCCATGACATTCGTCTCTCTCTCACACACACACATACTTGTGATGATGAACACGCTACGAGATAAATTGCACGAGACATGCATGAATTAACACCTCACATTTAATTAACCTTGTTCTTGTGGGATAAGGGGGGTCCCATGGGTACTATGCCCTTCCTTGTACAGTTGCAATTTCAAAGTTAAAGTCCGGGGGAGTAGGCCTCGGCCGAACCTCCATTTAAAAAAATAAATAAATAATAAATTTAAAAAAACACCTCACATTTAATATGCATGGAAACACGACACTTGGAAGATCCAAAAAGGGCATGCCATATAACTTTGGAAATAATGTTCAACCTCTTAGTCTCTCTCAAAGATCTAGCACATCTTTGTCCATCATATCAAGACAATGCTAGCACACCCATGCCGTCCAATGACAATGATCATGCACACTACTCTTCCATGTGAAAATACCCTATCAAACTAGAAAACAATCAGCACATTTTAATACCTTTCTTTTCCTTCTACTTGTTCTATTGTGGACTCAATGTGAGAGACAGCCAATCAAGTTCCTTCTACTTGTTCTATTCTGGACTGAATGTGAGAGACAGCCAATCAAGGATGCTCCATCCCATTCTATTTCATGAATATCTATAAACATTGAAGTTTCCATCAAGCCAATCAAGGATGCTGCATCCCATTCTATTTCATGAATATCTAGAAACATTGAAGTTTCCATCAATCACCTGCATCATATAGAGAAATCCATCCAATTTCTTTGAAAGAAGAAGGTCCTCATCATAGGAAAGTAACATCTCCTACAACTAGGAAAATTTATACCTAATGGCTCATCAATCCTTTCAATAGCCGAAGAAATTATGCATGCTCATAAACTATTAAAATATTCTAAAAGAAAGTGATCCTTAAAATTCATGAAATACTAAGATGAATGCCAGTAAAAACATACCTTCACCAAAGTATCACTCCTAACTAAGATTCAACCTCAATAGACAATAGACAAAGAGCTCACAACAAAATGCGAACAATAGACAAAGAGCTCACAACAAGTAAAAGAAATGAGATTTTTTTGTCAATTGTTGTTGAAAGTGACGTGTGTGCACACAGTTAGGACCATCTGGTCACTTTTTCCCCTCTTTAGGAGACCTTTTTCCCCCGGCTTGTATATATGCCTATAAACCTAATGTGTCACTTATTTGTATACATTCACTTGGTAATACATTCAGTATTTTGTTGTGCTCCAAGCTTCTTATTCTTCCGTAAACCTCAAACTCCAACAATTGGTATCAAAGAAAGTTGTCGTTTCATCTAGGGCGACGCGGACACCCCATCGATCACAGTCTTAGAATCACACAAAAATTGGTGAGCATACTTGAGGTGAGTAGAGGTTTAAAACATCTTCGCTGGTTTCAACCTCCGAATGCACTATCACAACGATTGTGTAGAAAAACTTTTCCTTTTTTGCCAAACATAAATATAGGTTTTAGTTCACCAGTACAAATGCTTCAAAGTCTGCCACAAGTTTAGTAGAGCTTGACAGGGTGTTCTATTCAACTTTTTGAGATATAACCTATTACTAGGATCTTAGTTCATGTGCACATAGGGGATATAGGTGTTGAAAACACACAAAAAATAGATATGTGAAGAGATGAGACAGTATACAAGATTGGGTGCAATCTCCCCCCATGCACTCCATTTTGACAGGTCCACAGAGTGCATGTATTTATAGGATTTTTTCATTATGTCAAAAATAGAAGTTATAATAAGGACAACTTTGAAAAGCAAGCATGAAAATAAAAAGTTGCTCTTTTTTATGGAGAGTCTTTGCTTTTATTAACATAAATCACAGTCTATTGTGATCTTGTTACACTTATGTGTTCCTCTAGTAGCTTTGATGTGAACCTTTTCCCTATATTACTCTAGTGTTGGCTAAAGTTTTTTTCCCCATGTTACCACATACTTGATACTCTCATATGTGGTAGTACTTTGTACTTAGGGATATTATTCAACTATTACTTCAGTTCAGTTCGTTATCAATAGAGAGAGCTATTCCAGCCATCGTCTTCACCGTGTGTCTTGTTGCACTTGTGCTCCTTGTGTGTGCTTCTTGTGTGTCTCTCGCACTTCTACACGCACCCAACAGTGGTATCAGAGCAAATTCAGCTCCTTCTCAAGTTTTGGTTTTTCGCATCACGACACGCGTGCACTTTTAAGAGTGCAAATCGACTTCAGAGCATAGAACTCTGAATTTCAGCAGCCAAGAAACATTTCCACCGGTGCGTTGGGAGTTTATCCCCATTTCGAAGCCATTCGTGCAATCAGAATTGCCATCAAAGTGACGGTTTGTGAGTTGAAATTTTAGCATTCATTTCAGCTTTCGTCGAAGTGAAGATTTTGTCACATTCTTGTTCTTTTGTGAAATGGTAGGCAGCAGTGACTTGTTTGGCATGCTTCAAGTTGAAGATAAGCTTGATGGGACCAACTATCCGATGTGGTCTTACATGATGAAGCATGTTCTTGTTGCCAAACAACTTTGGAACATAGTGGTGGATGTAGATCGAAGACCGACAGGTTCTTCTACTTCACAGTCTACTATCACAGATGGAGCTTCTTCTTCGAGTACAGTGGCTTCTCCTTCTCCACCTACACAGGAGCAGCTTAGATGGGATGGAAAAGATGCTCAAGCTCATGCTTTGATTGCACTTTCTGTGAAGCGTAGCATATTTAACACCCCCCCTCAATGTCCACCCGATGGTGAACTACCTCCTTGGTCCAATCCCAAGCTTTGGAAAGTGTCGAAGAAGTTGCTCTCTCCCAAGAGTCTTGGTGAAGATGTCTACTCTATTTTCTTCAATAGGACAATAGCTTATCTCCATGATCCCATCCTCAATCAACTCACGCACATAGTGATAATGAATTTCTATGTGCTTGGTACGTGCATGGAAAACAGGATTTTTGGCTATGGCCATGCAACTTTGGTTGTCACACTTCAACTCTGTAGCCTCCTCTCCTTGTATTCCTATGTGCCATAGGATCCTCCTCAACCATACTGCTTCACATGCTGCAACACATGCAGCTTTGTACTCAGCTTCAGTAGAATATAATGCTAAAGTTGGTTGCTTCTTACTAATCCAAGAGAAAATCCCTGATCCTAAAGAAAAGCAATATCCAGAAACTGATTTTCTGGTATCAATATCTCCTGCCCAATCTGAGTCACAGTATCTGACCAGAGATGATCCTTCTTCATAAAGAATACCATAATCAGTAGTTCCTTTCACATACCTGAGTATCCGCATGCTTGCCTTCCAATGAGTTTGGCAAGTCTTCTTAGAGAACCTGCTTACTACTCCAACAACATAAGAGATGTCTGGTCTGCTATTGCACAAGTAGATGGGACTTTCAACTAGTTTCCTGTATCTTCCAATATCCACTGGAGATGAAGTATCTTCAATAGATAATTTTGTGTTGACATCCATAGGTGTAGAAATTTCCTTGCAATCCTCCATGTTGAATTCCTTCAATGTCTGCCTTGCATACTTTTGTTGAGAGATGAAAATCTTCCCTGGTTCCTGCCAAACTTCAAGACCTAAGCAATAATGCATTAAGCCCAAGTCTGTCATTTCAAATTCTGAACTCAGGGCATCTTTTGTTTGTTGAAGAAGACCGTCATTATTTCCTGTAATCACAAGGTCATCTACATAGAGTACAAGCACAATTGTCTTCCCTCCTTTCTTTAGAACATACAAGTTAGCATTAGAGGCACATCTTTTGAACCCTAGATCCAAGAGATACTTATCTATCCGCTGGTACCATGCTCTAGGGGCTTGTTTTAGCCCATACAATGCCTTCTTCAGCTTACATACCTTGTTCTTTGAATGGGGAGCCTTAAACCCTGGTGACTGAGACACATATACCTCCTCCTTGAGGTCTCCATTCAGGAACACTGATTTGACATCCATGTGATAGACTGACCAACGCTTATGTGCAGCCACAGCTAGTACTACTCGAATAGTAGTCATTCTTGCAGTCGGGGCAAATGATTCACAAAAGTCAATGCCTTCAACTTGTGAGTAGCCTTGTGCAACAAGTCTTGCTTTATATTTTTCTAGAGTACCATCACCCTTGTACTTTAGCTTCCAAACCCACTTGGTGCCAATGACTTTACGCTTAGGGGGTCGATCCACTAGCTCCCAAGTTCCATTCTTCATGATATTGTTGTATTCTGTTTACATGTTAGCCTTCCAATTCGGATCATGGAGTGCCTCTTCCACATTGGTTGGTTCCTTCGCTTCTTCTTGAATGAGATCAGCCATCAAGGCTATGTTTACAATATGGGCGTTTGCCCGTCTCTGTTCCTCTATTCTCTGTGATCGCCTCGGTCCATCTGCAACCTGTTCTAGTGACTGTGGGATGGGGTTTGCAGAATCATAGAGCTGCCTCACCCAACATGGCAATGGCTTTTCCACTTGGGTGTCGACAGGTTGGTGACTTTCAGACTCATCATCTGAAGATGATGCTTCCTTCTCTTAGAAGGAATAGCTCTTGGGCCACGTTCATAGTGGATTGCCCCTTCACCTGATGATAAAGTGGAAGCTCTCTTTTCCTCCTCCACTGCATATCGCTGCTCCTCCTTAAACACCACATCACGACTCACCATGATCTTCTTAGCCTCAGGGTCATAAAGCTTATAAGCCTTCTTATCTTCACTATACCCTAGGAAGATACATTTGATGCTTTTTGGTTGAAGCTTGTTTCTCTCCCTATCTGGAACATGTACATAACATTCACTTCCAAATGCTTTGAAATGGGAAACAGAAGGCTTTTTACCAGTATAGTCTTCTTGTGGAGTCTTTCCATCAAGTGCCTTGGTGTAGCTTCGATTCAAGATGTAGACAGCAGTGTTGAAAGCTTCTGCCCAAAATTGATTAGGCAAACCCTTTCCTTTCAACATGCACCTTGTCATCTCCATGATGGTTCGATTCTGACGTTCTGCAACACCGTTCTATTGAGGACTATGTGCCACTGTGAGTTGATGCTTGATTCCCTTGCTCTTGCAGAAATCTTCAAACTATGTTGATGTGAACTCACCACCACCATCTATCCTGAATTTCTTCATCTTCTTCCTTGTTTCAGTTTCAACAAGATGAAGCCATTCTTTAAACTTACCAAAAGCTTGAGCCTTATCGCGAAGGAAGTACACCCACATCTTCCTGCCATAGTCGTCCACAATTAAGATGAAGTAGGAAGATCCGCCCAAGGCCGGTGCAAGCATTTTTCCGCACAAGTCAGCATGCAAAAACTCGAGGATAGCTTGCCCTGTTCTTGCTTTCTTGTGGAAACACCTTCCTCTGTTGCTTGCCCATCATGCAAGCTTCACATGGTTCCTTCATTTCTGCAATCGATGGTAGGTGTGCAACCATACCTATGCGATGCATCTCCTTCAATACAGGGTATCCAATGTGGCTGAATCTCTCATGCCATAGCTTACTTGTGCCCACGTTTGTAGTGGTTGTAAGAGCACACAACTCAGACAGAGTTGAGAGAAAAATGCAGACAAAGATAGATGCAGACTGAGAGATAGAGAACTCAAATTCTTAAATTGCCGAGCGTAATGCAGTTACAATGATGGTGCTGTCCACCCGTGCGCTCCCACTGTGGAGCTTAGATGGTGATCTAGACAAACTCTAGATGAAGCACTTACTAGTGCGCAATGCTATGTAAAGCTCAACCTGGTCGTGCTTATATAGTTTTGTGGCAATGCAATTCATCCATTACTTTCATGTACTAAGGAGACATCATTTAGCTCCAAAGATATGAACGACACTTTGCTGCCTCGTTTTACAGGTGGATAGTCCCATGTGGTCCAAATGAGGTAATTTTTTAACCTTTATAGCTTCCACATGATGATGTTGATCATTTCATTTTTTATGCAGATTTACATGGTGCACTTGTTGGTGAGAGGCATGATATGGAGAGGCAAAAATTATGCCTAAATGGATGGTGTAGACTTCACAAGATGGCAAGTTAGATGCACCTCTATCATATCATACTCATGCAAGATCTTATAGTGCTTCTTTTGCATCACATTGCTATGCAATAGCTACATCAATTCAAGCTGAAGTGTAAGTGTGATGAAGTGTAGGTATAAGGCTAGGCTTGTTGCAAAAGGTTATGCTCAAGAGAGGCATTGATTTTGATGAGACCTTTGCACCGTTCGTAGCATTTGTGCACTTGCAGCTCATCATGGTTGTTGGAATGTACATCAATTGGACATTAAAACTGCCTTTATGGTGACTTACATGATTAAGTGTATGTATTTCATCCTCATGGTTTTATGCAAAAAGGCATGAAAACAAAGTGTGCAAGTTGAAAAAGGCATTATTTGGGTTGAACCAAGCACCATGTGCTTGGTATGAAAAGATAAGTGCCTACTTGATTGCACTTGGTTCTGAAACATTCCAACTAAGAGCACCTTATATGTTAAGCATGCAAATGATGTGCTTCTTATCATTGTTGTCTATGTTGATGACATGCTACTCATTGGTCCTAATGAGAAGCATATTGCTGAATTTTAAGGCTGATTTTTGTGGCTCATTTGAGATGTCAAATTTGGGGCATTTGCATCATTATTTGGGCATTCAATTTATATAAGTTGATGGTGGAATAGCTCTATGTCAAATAAAATATATTGACACATTATTGCAGGGTTTTTGCCTTGAAGATTGCAAATCTATTCCCACTCCTATGGAAACATGTTTATAGTTGAGTCTTCATGATGTTGGAGATGCATTTGCTGTTTTTCTCTATCAACAGGCTATTGGATGCTTGATTTACTTATGCATAATTTAGTGTGATATTCAAGCTTTTGTCTCACATATGACCATGTTTAGGTGTCAAGCATAGGCAGGTGGTTAACTGCATCTTTTGCTACTTGATTGCTATCTGGCTACTTGGATTGTTTTATCCCAAGGGGGATCACTACCTCTAGATTTACATGCTTTTTTTGACTCAAACTGGGCTAGTTGCTATGAAACTTGTGTGTCCACTAGTGGTCTTTGCTTCATGTTTGGTAGCTCGTGCATATCTTGGTTGAGCAAGAAGCAGCCTACTATGGCCACTTCTAGTTGTGAGGTTAAGTATAGGGCAACTTTCACAACAACTGTTGAGTGTGTGTGGCTGAGATGCCTATTGGCTGATTTGGGTGTTGGTGTAAGAGCTTATTGGCAGTTGCAAGGAACTCTATGTTCCATGCTCGCATAGCTTATATCTGTCATGGATTTTAAAGAAAGGCTCTAAGAACTACTGTTCTTTTTTGAAATAGATGTGGCACACCTAAAGAGGTTTGGTCTTGTGATTTGGCTTCATATAACCACCTATACAACTTTGGCAATAATGACTTTGTGCATATCAAGCTTGATTTCAAGAACAAACTAGTCAGAAAGTTGATTGAAGACATGTTCATGGGTTATGGTGAAGTGGGTAATATAATTTGGTTACCTCAACTAAAGAAGGTGATACATAGCCAGGCTCTTGTATTAGCTAAGAAAAAGATGCTAAAAAATGATTATGCTTTTAAAGATGATTCTAAAAGACATGATCAAACATCCATTATGCTTGAAACTAATCATCAAAGAGGTCCACAAATGGCTAAAAATGATGACAAGTCAATGGTTTTTTATCGAAAAGATAATGGTCAACATAATGATGCTCTTGAACGAAATATGCAACCACCAAATCATGATAAAAAACAGGGCTATAAATGATAGATAACAACCCAATAATGATGAGGATATAGTCACTTCTCCTGAATTGGATCCATTATGAGGAAATGTAGATCATTGAGTGAGGGAATCTACATGTACTAGAAAGCTCTTAACATATATGGAATCTATATCCGTTATATTATGCTACTAAATGAAGGTGGGACTCTTACATATAAAGAGGAAATATTTTGTGAGCACAAGAAAAAGTGAGAGTGAGCCATGCAGGAGGAGATAAAGGCCTATGGTTTATGCCCAAAAAGAGGGCATTGATTTCCAATCAGTGTTCTCTCTTGTGGTGACAATGGCCACATTACACGTTTTGTTTGCCATCATAGGTATTTTGGATTTGGAGCTATTTCAAATGGATATTGAAATAGCTTCTTTTCGTGCTTATTTAATTGAGGAATTTTACATGAAATAGCAAGGATATGCCATCATTCAAAAAGATAATCTTGTATGCAAGCCAAAAAAGCTTATATAGGCATGAAACAAGAACCTGGGAAATGGTATAAGAAGCTTGATGCATTCATCCTAAAACATAAGTTCAAGAAGGGACATGCAAATCACTACTTGTGTACCCAAAAGAATAATGATGGAATGATCAAACATGGGTTCACAAGGAGCCATGGAAATAATATAAGAAAATAATAGCACATCGAAATAGACTAGTAGGTAGAGTTGAGAGAAAACTACAGACAAAGATAGACATGGAATGAGAGATAGAGAACTCAAATTCTCAAATTGCCAAGAGTAATGCAGCTACAATGATGGTGTTGTCCACTCCTGCACTCCCAATGTGGAGCTTAGATGGAGATCTAGACAGACTCTAGATGAAGGGCTTAATAGTGCACAATGCTATGTAAAGCTCAACATGGTCCATGCTTATATAACTTTTACAAGGGGAGTCATTATAGATAACTATAGTTGGGAGATACAAAATATTTGACAAAATATTCAATCCGAAAATATCTCCATGGCTAGAAGTCCTACCATCTTGTCCCTAGGGGAGATGGGGATACGCCCCCTAGACCCCACAAAATGGGGCAAGTCCCTGTCTTCACTCCCTCCCATTAAGCTTCTATGGGGAAACTGCATGGTAGCACAAGCCCTTTATTTTTGCCTTGAATGACAACCCAATGGCTTAGAAGTTTATGCCCTACCTAATCTAATGGCTACGCTCACATACATCATCTATACCATCAATGGTCACACATAGACCTCATCTAACTTCGAAGTAAAAGTTCCACAAATGTCTGGGGCTCTCACAATGGCTTCTGCTCATAATGGGGGCCTTACAACTTAGAGCACCATGGATCATTTGTGGTCACTTGAGGGTAGAGTATTGAGGATATTTAGCACCCCCCTCAATGTCCACCATGCGGTGAACTACATCCTTGGTTTGATGCCAAGCTTTAGAAAGTGTCAATGAAGTTTGTCTCTCCCAAGAGACTAGGTGAACTTGTCTGCTCCATTTTCTTGAGTTAGACAATAGATTATCTCCGCAAGCATGTCCTCAATCAATTCATGCACATAGTGATACTAAATTTCTATGTGCTTGGTATGTGCATGGAAAATAAGATTCTTGGCAATGGCCATGCAACTTTGGTTGTCACACTTCAACCTTATAGCCTCATATCCTTGTATTCCTATATGCCATAGGATCCTGCTCAACCATACTACTTCACATGGTGCAACACATGCTGCTTTGAACTTAGCTTTAGTAGAAGATAGTGCTATATTCGGTTGCTTCTTACTAATCCAAGAGAAAATCCTTGATCCTAAAGAAGAGCAATATCCAAAAACTGGTTTTTTGGTATCAATATATTTTGCCCTCAGAGTATCCAACCATAGATGATCCTTCTTCATAAAGAATACCATAATGGGTGGTTCCTTTTATTATACTTGAGTATCCACATGCTTGACTTCCAATTAGTTTGGCAAGGCTTATTAGAGAACCTACTTACTACTCCAACAACATAAGAGACATCTAATTTGCTATTGCACAAGTAGATGAGATCTCAAACTAACTTCTTATATCTTCCAATATCCACTAGAGGTGAAGTATCTTCAATAGATAATTTTGTGTTGACATCCATAGGTGTAGAAATTTCCTTGCAATCCTCCATGTCAAATGCCTTCAATATCTATCTTGCATACTTTTGTTGAGAGATGAAAATCTTCCCTGGTTCTTGCCAAACTTCAAGGCCTAAACAATAATGCATTGAGCCCAAGTCTATGATTTCAATTTTTGAACTCAGCTCATCTGTTGAAGAAGAGCGTCATCGTTTCCTATAATCACAAGGTCATCTACATAGAGTGTGAGGAGATGGTTTGGGTCAGTCTAGAGATGAGCTAGTGTTGCACAAAAACTGCTCTACACCTACCAAGTTGACTCCAGGGATACTTAGCATACTTCTTTGGCTTCTCAATAATGCATTTATACCCACTAAGTACTTTGGAACATCATTCCCAAAAGTCTATACTGAAATAGATAACTTGCATGTACTAGAAATGTGAGGAAACCTTCTATTTTTGGAATGCAAGTGCTCAAAGCTCACAACTTGGTATGAATTGACCAGAGAGCTTTTGCACACATCTAATTCTAGTAGCTAACTAACACAAGTTATTTCATGAATTTAGAGGCACTATACACCGAGCAATGAGTTTAACAACTCAAGGGGGTCATCCAGACATTTCAGAAACAAGATGATGTGCAAACATAGTCGACTTCATCAGTTCATATCTCGAGATTGGCTAAACCAAAAACAATGAAACTTTATAGCTATATAATAGGCACTTCAGTCTAACCATACCAGCTTAAAGTGGAGAAAATGATCAAGTACACATAGAGAAATCGTTTCTACAAGATCACTAAAATAATGAAGATATGATAGAGAATAGTAGATCAAGATAATCACAAAGTAATGCATCAATTAATATCTAATAATGCACATATGATACATGGAAATTGTAGAGGACTACTCTTACATAAGTTGAGATCAAGGTATGCTCAATAGTGTAGCTCAATGACTCTCAGTATTGGCTCATATCCCCACCACTAAAATCTCCTCTTTTTATACTTATTTCTTGAGTTCAAATTTTGAATTTTGCTCACCTATCTTTTTTTTAAATAAAAGGAAGTTCGGCATTAGCCTACTCTCTCGGACTTGAATTAAATAAAGAAAAGTACAAGAGAAGGGGACTAGTGCCCACGGGACCCCCCAAATCCCACAAAATAGGGGAAGCTTTTACAGAGCTTAGATGGCATTACAAAGAAGGTTAATCACCCTCTCATCACACTCATGTGGGGCCCACTTGGGTTTAAGCTTGTTATTGATCAAAAGGAGTACTTGATGATGCATGAAGGGGGGGGGGGGGGATTTCTTACAATTAACGATCCTTTTGCCAAGGAGGAACAATGATTTCTCAATTGACCACTCTTTGGGGGAGTCGCCGAAGTTAAAAGCTCATCTTTCCCTCCAGATTTTCCTTAGGACCTCCCCTCTGATGGCATTCCAGAGAGTCGCGGAGCATCCGATCGCTTCTGCCAGCAGGGCTTGCTTCCATATGAGATGTTTCTGAAGTCTAAGTTTCTTTCCAACCGTCTGCCAGAGTCTGTTGGAGTTGGGGCAGGTAAAGAAGATGTGTGGAACATCTTCGATAGACCGGTAGCAGTGTTTGCACCAGGGAGGAATCCCACAAAATTTGCTAGCCTTAAGGTTGTTCTAGATTCCATGATGAAGAATCTGCCATAAGAGGAAAAACTTTTTGATTTCTATGAGGGGGTGCCAGATGGCCATGAACATCATGTCCCACCAAAGCCGCATCTATGGAAGGCACCACCTCTTGTTGAGGTTAACCTGATAGTCAATCGTTTCTTTGATGTTCAGGATTTTTGATAGGCTATTCCCATTGTGCCATTTTGAGACCAAACGAGCTCGACGTGTCGTGTCCCATGAGAAGGCGAACTTTGTGGCGGTCCCAGGTGAGACATCTACTTTGCAAAGTGTTCCATTCTTCATATGAAATGTTGACGCTAGGGTCAATATCCTCAAAATTGATCCATCGGTTGGTGTCTTGTTTCCAGAGATGCTTCCATTTTTTGAAGCCTTTCTTCCATAACTTCTTGGCATTTTGAATGTTCCAAGATTCCACACTTTGGATGCCATGGATTGGAAACCAGATAGAGTCATTTTGTCTGATACCGGCTACCCACTTCCAGTCTTCACTTATTCTTGTGTAGCTTTTGACTTTATTCCAACTCTTCCATAGGGAGCACACAAGATTGGAGTCTTTCGGGAAGATGGGGATCGAGGAAAATAACAAGGTCAAGATGTCAAGATTCTTCCAATTTGGGAAACCCATGAGAGCCAACTCGTTCTTGTTTCTGAAGATCAACTTGGCCCACGAGGCCTCCCCATTGCACCAAGCCTTAATCATCCATTTGGCCGCCAGTTTGTTAGCCATGCACCCAATGTCTAGGATACCAAGGCTGGTGCAGATGGACCACTTGATTTTAGGCACCCCCTCCTATTGTGGTCGCCCGTCCAAAGGAAGTTTCTACAAACACTATCTAGTTTGGACAAATCTTGCTCTTTCGGTCTCCAACAAGAAAGGAAATAAATGGTAGTAGATAAGAGGAATGTGTTGATAACCATAGCATCACCAGCGAGATTGATTTGCATACCTCTCCAATAGTTAAGCTTGTTTTCGAGTTTGGCCAGCACCTAGTTCCACCGCTGTTCCATAGAGACATCAAACCCTAAGGGAATCCCAAGAAGCCAAAAAATTTGGCCCTGCAGAATGATTTGACAGCCATGATCGATGAGAAGGTCGGGCTGTGTCCCAACAATAGCTCTGAAGGAAGTCTTAGAGTGGTTGATTGTGGACCTAGAGGCTTCACAAAAAGTATCCAGACACCTCCAGAACGTCTCCAGGCTGGTACTATCATTGTGAACAAATGCATTCATATCATCGGCAAAAAGTCTCATGGTGATCTGGCCGTGGTCATGAGGCAAATGGAGACCTTTGATATTACCAGCTTCCACTTGATGCTCCACTAGCCTGCTAAGCCCTTTCGTGGCAATGGCAAAGAGAAGGGGAGCCAATGGGCACCCTTGTCTGATAGATCTTCTAAGTTTGATCACCTTTGAAATTTTTCCATTAATGTTAATTTGGGTCGATGCGTTTTTGAGAAGGGTCGCGATCATCTTGGTGAATTTTAGACTACATCCAAGATCCTGAAGCAATTGTAGAATATAGTCCCATTCTAGCCTATCGTAGGCTTTATCAAAGTCGATCTTGAGGAAGACCACATCTTGTTTAGACTCATTTGCAAAGTCAAGACCTTCCCAAATATCAATAATGGTTTCCAAAATTGACCTGCCTTTGATGAAACCTCTCTAATCCTCGCTTAACCATGCTCTCAAATGGCTAGAGATTCTATTGGCAATGACTTTGGCAATGATCTTGTATCCCGTTTGGAGCATCGTGATAGGATGCCAGTTCTCTATTCTGTTCTTTTCCCCTTTTTTGTGTATTAACTTGATAATGCCATTGTTGAGACAAGATGGAAGCGCGCCAAACTTGAGCGCCTCTTGCCAAACCAGATGAAGCGGGGTGGCAACCACCAACTTGAAGGATTTAAAGAACTCATTAGTGAGCCCATCGGGTCTCGGGCTTTTACCAGAAGGGGAGGCATCAATGATCTCAATGATTTTTGCTTCTGAGATGGAGGCATCAAGTAGGGAATGAAGGTTGAGTGGTATCCTGTGGGGGGAAACCCTAGATATGGCTGCCATGCAGTCCCTTCTATGGTGGGAGAGGGGGTTCGAGGTCCCCAAGAGTCTCGTGAAGTGCCCTTCAATGATCCCAAAATCATCTTCTTCCGTATTGCATACATTGCCATTTGATTCTAGCAATAAGGGGATCGATTCTCTGTTGAGTTTCCTTTTAAGGATATGGCACATCTCTTTGGTGGGTTTGTCGGCTTTGCCAGCCCACCACTCCTTGAAGAAAATTTGCAAATTTTTCCTTTTTATTTCTTCCTCGTATCTTAGCAGTGCTCTGATTTTTTGAAGACCTTTCTAGGATTGACATTTTCCTTTGTTCACTTCCTCCTTGAGCCTCCAGAGTCTATGATATAGAGCTTCTCTACGAGCCCGCCGCATAGTCTCGAACATCTTCCTGGATCTAATCATGATCTGTCGCGACTTATCGATCGCTCTTCTCCAGCACTTAGCTGGGGACAAGCTGGAGGTGAACACCTCCTTCCACACATCAACAATTTCTTGATGGACGGAGGGGAGAGAGAAGGAGGGCACGCTAGCGTGGAACCAAGGAGCCTTACGGATCTTGATGAAAGGTTGGAAAGTGATAACGATCGGGTAGTGATCAGAGATGGTGAGGTCGGTGCATTGCGAGAGCAAAGGGCGGTCCCACTGATGAGTAAAACTCTGAGAAATGTAGCATCTATCAAGTCTAACTTTCCTCAGGTCCTCGCCCGCTTGGAGATTTGACCAAGAAAAGCCATTCGAATCTTTGAATTCAACCAAATCCAAGTGTAGTTTGGTTTTGTCCCACGATTCTTTCTCCCGACTATCGATGACCCTGCCCTTGCCCATCCATCTGTCCATAGGGTCCTCCACCATGTTGAAGTCTCCACACATAAGCATGTTGTGGGGGAGCGAGTCCAAGGAGGCCCAAGTGTTCAGTCTCTCTAACTCCACGTTAGGGGCATACAAAGAAACTAAAGTAAAACAAAAAGGAGCACCAAAAGAAGCAGCAATCCATCGATGGCATTCATCTTCAATGGAGTTCTCAAGCTTTTCAAACCAAAATTGATCAATTCCGATTACCGCTCCACCGGACCCCCGCTGGTGCGCCGTTGAAATCCAAATATGGGTCGAGGAGACATGTCTAAGCCGTTTCTGGAGGTCTTCTCCATCAATTTTAATCTCTTGAATACATATAAGTTCTGGGTTTAGGCTAATATTGCGAAGCCATTGACCAATGATGGTCACTCTTGAGGGGTCGGTTAGCCCTCTGGCGTTTAGTGAGATGATGATCATTGTCGTAGTGAGCCCTCTTTGCAGGAGGGAGCTTTTTCCTTTCTTTTCTTGGATTCATCTTTCTTTTTTGCTAGGATCGGATCTTGATTTAGTAATAAGTTCTTGTGGGGGCTTTTCTAGGGTAGCTCCATAGGTTGTTTTCCTTTACGGGATGCCTCCTGTCCTTCGTTACTAGTAGTAAAGTCGTCTTCTTTGCTTGTAGTGTGACCCTCCTGGGAGGTTTCTTTATTTTCAGGGATCTCTAGGGCTTTGTCGATGGTGTCCACCTCAAGTTGGTTCCTACCTGGGTAGTGGAACTCATTGATCTCCTTTTCCAGATTGCAATACAAGTTGCTTGAGGGGGTGACTGGCATGTTGTTTCGCTCAGAAGTCGCCCTAGGGCTTCTTTTCCTTCATCTTCTGACTTTGATGAACCTATCTGCATCAGCTTCTAGATTAAGGGGGCCCTTTGTTACCGTTAGTGTCCATGTGAAAGGCCAAATGGCCACCGGACACTTCTTTGTATATGTTCTTTAATAAAACATATAGTGGCCTGGTCAGTCACAGACTGTAAGTTCGACCGCATTTGTAAGACCTAAGAAGGCTGTCTTCGTGCTCCCTGTGTACTGTGTTTTCTGCGTGTTGTACAACCTCTGTACGGAATACTGTGTGTGGCGTCAGGAGCTCGTTTCTACTCCCGAGCATATCGTCGTGGAGCTCTCGAGGAGGAGAGTCCAGTGTGGTGCATTGCCATCGAAATACTTCACTGGTATCAGAGCAGTTCGAGGCAAAAAACTTTGTTCCTTTTGTGCGAGCGAAGCGGGCCCCCCCCCCTAGGCTTTCTCCTAAGGCGGCGACCAAGGCATAGACCTTGGCATACCTTGTCATCCGAGTCACCGAAGTCACCGTTGGCGCCGTTGGCTGCGCGCGAGGGAGGACCTCAACGATCAAGGAATATAGAGGTTCCCGGTACTTCCCGGGAGGTCACCCATCCCAATACTGTTCCCCCCAAAGCTCGCTTAACTGTGGCAATCTCTTGCCACTAAGCTACACTCTTGTGGTGTTTGAAGAAGGGGAAAGACTAAGGTTGACATTACCTTGAACAAGTTTTGGTCCCTCAAAGCTTCATTTTTGTTTTTAAAGCCTATTTTTGAAGCAATTTTGGGGTGTCTTTGGAGCCATTTCGGAGTACTTTTGCACGTAGTTCTCTTCACACAGGTCCAAGAACATCAAGAAGAGTGTTCCTTGTACTTCTCAGACAATAAATATCAACCTTTGGGGCTGTATTTTCAACCACACTCGTAAAACTACAGGTTTCTCGAGGGGTTTTCAGTTTTGGTGGGAGCAGTCGCTGCAAATTTATGCAGGTTTGTAAAGCCTAAAACATCAGAGGTGACAGACACTTGCAGGTGTTATTGGCTAGTTTTTGGGCTGTGTATTCAGCCTTTCAGTGTCATTTTACTGCATATATTGAGCACATACACACCATGTACGCTTCTGTGGATACCGCTTATGTACGTCCATGTGGGCATTGATATGGCGGTTACGTTCTTTGCATAAAGCCTTTTACGTTTGATAAAGAGGGTCGTGGTGAGGTTTTCTTAACTGGGAGACACCCAGATGTCGGGGTCTCTTCGGTGATGCAGGTGGAAGACTTACCCAGCCTCGCCATAGGAGATGTATGATAGTTGTTCATAGGTGCTCGATAAGCCTAGTTGGCTTCTATTGGGTAACTGATTATATGCAGTGGAGTCAGTGATTCACTATGCAGGTAGACATGTCAGTACTTGTAGTTTTATGATACTTTGACACTGGTCATATGCTAATATTGCAGAGGATACTCTGGCAAAATTTTTTCCAGATTTCTGGTTTAGTCAACTATATAGTGGTCGATTTACTCCTTGATACACTTATTTCTTGGTGTTTGGACTCTTCTAGCTCCATTATCATTCTATTCAGTTATCTACGATCATGGCATCAGAGGTCTCAGGCACATCCGGTGGATCAGGGTCTAGTGCTAGCGTTCCGAGGAGGAGCTATAACTTGCAGGGCAAAGACCATTTTGAGATCCAAAAATTTGATGGCACAAACTTTGCTCTATGGAAGAATCAGATTAAAGATGTGTTGATTCAAAGAAGGCAATGGAAGCCAGTAAATGGGATTTCAAAGAAGCCTGCTGACATGGATGAAGATGATTGGGATGAGTTAGATGAAATGGCCAGGTCTACCATTCGCTTGCACCTAGCAGATAATGTTTACTTTACAGTATTAGACTGTGAAAGTGCAGAGGAGCTTTGGAAGAAGTTATGCAATACATATGAAAAAGAGACGGCATCAAATAAAGTATATCTGATGAGAAAATTATACGACCTTCGTATGAAGGACACAGATAGTGTTGCTGCTCATCTAAATGAGTTTGATGCCATATTCTCCCAGTTACAGGCTCAGAAAATGGATATGGACAATGAAATGAAAGCAGTATTGCTGTTATGCACCCTGCCATCATCATGGGATACATTTTGCACAGCTATTAGCAATAGTGCACCAGGTGGTAAACTCGTCTATGATGACATATGTGGAGCACTCTTGAGTGAGGAGATTCGTAGAAAATCTATGGTTGGCACTCAGAGTGGAGATGCATATAATGTTCGTGATTCTTACCAAGGAAAGAATCAACAACGTGGCAGGAGCAAGAACAAGGAAAAGAATGGTCAACGGAACAAGAGCAGAAGTAAATCAAGGAAGAGGGATATTGAATGCCATTATTGTCATAAGAAAGGACACATGAAGAAAGACTGTTATGCATTAAAGAATGCTAAAGGTAAAGGACAGAATGTTGATGGGCATGTTAAACAGTTACCTGCACCATCTACTTCGACTGTGAAGATTGAAGAAATTAATGCTATTTCTGATGATGCTGATGTGTTGACACTTGATAGTACTGTGCCATCTGAGGCACTTATGGCTGATTCTCTTTCCCACACCTGGCTGCTAGATTCTGGTGCTTCTTTCCATGTGACACCACATAGAGAATGGTTCTCTAGTTATGCAGCAAAGTCTCTTGGTACCGTGAGACTTGGTGACTCTTACCAGTGTGATGTTGTGGGGATTGGAGATGTGGTTGTGCAGTTCATTGACGGTTCAAAATTTACTATGCATAATGTACGCCATGTACCTCAGTTATCACGCAGTTTGATGTCAGTTGGTCAACTTGATGACCTTGGTTACAAGGTGGTCTTCTATGCTCAGTCCTTTCGTATATCAAAGGGCAATATGGTTATTGCAAAAGGAAGGAAAGTTGGCTCACTTTACCCTTTATTTGTATCACAGAAAGAACACTTGTTAGCTGTTACTGAACAGCCTATGGCTTGTATTTGGCATGGTCGTTTGGGCCATATATCTCGTAGTGGAATGGAAAATCTTTCTCGTTCTGGCTACTTACCTGTGTTATCTTTCTCTGATTTTTCATTTTGTGAGCATTGTCAATATGGAAAGCAAACCAGAAATGTGCATAAAACGCACATTGACTCTTCAATTCAGCCTTTAGATCTTGTTCATACAGATGTGTGTGGTCCTATGCCCACTAGGTCCTTAGGTGGTTCTCTTTACTTTGTCACTTTCATAGATGATGCTACTAGAAAAGTCTGGGTATATCCTATCAAATCGAAGGATGATGTATTCCCTACTTTCAGAAAATGGCTTGCTTCAGTTGAGACTGAAAAAGGAACTAAGCTTAAGGCTTTACGTTCAGATAATGGGGGTGAGTATACCTCACATGAATTCAGCCTTTTCTGTCAGTGTAGAGGGATTCGTAGAGAGTTTACAGCTCCTTATACCCCAGTACAGAATGGTGTAGCTAAGAGGATGAATAGAACTATTCAAGATAGAGTAGTCTCTATGTTGCATCATGCAAACCTCTCACAAGGTTTTTGGGCAGAAGCAGTATTGACTGCAGTTCATGTGATTAACCTTTCACCTAGTACTGCCAAAGGTCTGAAAGTGGCACAAGAGTTATGGACAGGGAAACCACCATATTATGATCATCTTCGAGTTTTTGGGTGTGAAGCATATGTTCATATACCCAAGAATCTTAGACAAAAGTTGGACCATAAGTCAAAGAAATGCATTTTTCTTGGATATGGTCGAGAAGGACAATTTGGATATCGCTTATGGGATCCTGAAACACGGTCAGTGATCAGAAGTAGTGATGTCATTTTTAATGAGTCTAAGATGCATAAACAGCCGATTAAGGAGGTTGAAGTGAGAAGAGTGGTGTTTGAGGATACTAGTCCTCCGGTTAGCATGCAGAAAAATGCTGCACATAGGGATGTTCAAGAGAATGTCCATTCAGATCAGTCTGCACATGTTCCTGTTCAGCAACCATTGAGACGTTCTGCACGTGTCTCATATCCACCTGATAGATATGTTCCAGGTTTAGATTTTGTTATGCTAACAGATGCCGGTGAGCCCTCTTGCTACAAAGAGGCTATGCAGACAGAGGATCATGTCAAGTGGGAGCGTGCCATGAAGAGTGAGTTGGATTCTATTCACAAGAATGGTACTTGGGACTTAGTACCTTTGCCAAAGGGCAGGAAAGCTTTACCATGTAAATGGGTATATAAGCTGAAATTCACATCAGATAGTGCTTCTCCAAAATATAAAGCACGACTTGTTGCAAAGGGTTTTAAGCAACAACATGGTGTTGATTTTGAGGAAATCTTCTCTCCAGTGGTCAAGATGACTACTTTGCGCATGCTGCTTGGATTCGTTGCAATGGAGGACTTAGAGCTAGTCCAAATGGATGTGAAAACAGCTTTCTTGCATGGAGATCTTACAGATGAGATCTATATGGAACAACCAGAGGGTTATGTAGTTCCTGGCAAGGAAGGTCTAGTTTGTAAGCTCAAGAAGAGCTTGTATGGACTTAAACAGTCTCCTAGACAATGGTACCAAAAGTTTGATGCTTTTATGAAGTCCCAAGGCTATTCTCGGAGCAATGAGGATCATTGTCTCTACACAAAGAGATGTTCTGATGGAAGCTTGATATGCTTGATACTTTACGTCGATGATATGTTGATTGCTGGGAAGTCCTCTTATGATTTGTCAATTCTCAAAAAGAAGTTGAGTCAGACATTTGATATGAAGGATTTGGGGGATGCCAAACATATTCTTGGCATGCGCATTACTCGTGATAGGAGTAAAAGATGCATATACTTGTCTCAAAGTGAGTACATATCCAAAGTACTTCATCGTTTCAATATGCAGGGTGGAAAGGCATTGAGTACACCTTTACCCACATATGTGAAATTGAGCAAGGATGACTGCCCCAAATCAGATGAGGAAAAGGAATTCATGACCAAAATTCCCTATCAGTCTGCTGTTGGTAGTCTCATGTATGCTATGGTAGCTACGAGACCAGACATTGCATTTGCAGTGGGAGTTGTGAGCAGATATATGTCTAATCCTGGCAAGAAACATTGGGAAGCGGTCAAAATGATTTTGAGATATCTGAGTGGCACTAAGGACAAGTGTCTATGCTTAGGTAGAGGGAAAGCATCCATTATTGGTTACACAGATTCTGACTATGCTGGTTGTGTAGACAATCGTAAGTCTACATCAGGGTACATTTTTCATTTTGCTGGAGGTGCTATCTCTTGGAGATCTCGTCTTCAAGAATGTACAGCTGTTTCCACCACAGAAGCAGAGTATGTTGCAGCAAGTGAGGCATGTAAGGAAGCATTGTGGCTTTCTCGTCTTGCTTGCGATATGGGTTTGCCTCAGCATGTACCTCACTTGCTCAATGATAGTCAGAGTGCCATTGCTTTGGCTAAGAATCCGGTCTATCATGCAAAGACCAAGCACATTGAGGTGAGGTATCACTTCATTAGAGATTGCTTAGCCACTGAGAGCATTATTCTTGAAAAGGTTCACACTCGAGATAATGCTGCAGATGCTTTGACTAAAGCTCTACCACAGGATAGCTTTCGACACTGTTGTCACTTGATGGGGGTTACTTCAGAGAAGAGGCCCCACGATGAACTTCACTTGAGACTTCCTTCTTTTTTTTGCCTTAAAATAGCTTAATGACAAAGCTTCTTTCTTACTTTCATTTCTCTTTATTATAAAAGCTTTACTAACGGAACTCATAACCTTTTGACCCTTCACAAAAAGAGGCTCCGGCTCACCCTGCCACGTGGCAACTAAAGCTTTTGGATTTGAAAACATAGTTAGTTGCGCTTTGATAAGATGTAGGTACCATGAAAAACCTTCTCCACACTCACATGATAGACACTTTAGTCCTTGTGCGATAGACACATGCGGAACGATAAACACACCTCTAAATCTTTGCCGTGATAGACAGGCCTTCACCACGATAGACCGAGCGTATCAAAAAGAGTGCTGGTGCGATGTACAAAACCTTGTACACGATAGGCTGACCACCTCCTTTGTCGCGACCCATAAACGGGCAGTTTTAAGTTAAACCACCCAAGAACGGATAGTTTTAAGTTCAACTCAAAAATCCTGTCAATCTCGCGATAGACGTGAGCATGCCCACAGAGACCAAAAAACTATGTGCTGAGTCCCGTCTATCGCACTGTGGAGTTCAAGGATGTCTGCCAATACCGGATTTAAAAACCATCTATCGTGGATTGGAAAGTGCCGTCTATAACGAAATTCAAAAAACCATCTATCGCAGTCTACTCCTATCTGTCGCGGATTGGGTCGACTATCGTGATGGAAGGAACAATCAAACACAAAGAAATCGTCTGTCGCAGAATGTGCCTTGACCCCTTGCAGCAGCCGATGGCTGTCGGGAGTAAACCATGCTGTCGTCGTTTGTCCGATGCTTGAAAGGCAGGTTGTGCGTGCTCCTGAAAGCATCAAACCACTCGCTCCTTCAATGATGAGTTGTCGTGCCTACCATGCTGTCGTCGTCCCGTCATCATGAACTCACCATTCGGTATTGTCGAGTTGATAGATTTATTGAGAGAATATAGAGATTGCTCACCTAAAATTGTTCCTACACTTTAGGGGTGATTTAACTTAATTCCTTCACCAAACAAGTTAGGGCTTGGCTTCTCCTAAATATTTGAGATTCTTTTACTCTCTTTCTTTTATACTTATCTAAGGTAACTATGTCAAAATGACAAGCATGTGTTCACATATGATTCCTCTTGTGAGGTGAAGAGGAATAAGATGTAGTCATGAATATTTGGCCAAGCACTTAGGCTTGCCAAATGTACCAACAGCTCCCCCTCAAGCCTAAGATGCTTGAGTCCTCAATCCTTCATAATTTCCTATAAGCCAATCATTGATTTAAACCTATTCAATTTGCTTCCATCCAATGCCTTTGTCATCATATCTGCACATTTTTTATGTGTGGATACATATGAGACTTGTATCTCCTTACTGATGATCTTTTCTCTGACATACTAGTAGTGAAGATCAATGTATTTGGTCTTGGCATGATATAGGGTTAGCAACAAGATGGAATGAACTAATTTTGTCTCCAAATATGTGTGGAGTTGAAGTACTCAACCCTAAATCAGAGTATAGGGTACTGATCCACATAGCTTCTTGAGTAGCATTTTCAAGTCCTCTATATTTAGCTTAAGTTGATGAGGGAGCAACTATAGGTTGCTTCTTTTATGACCATAAATCAATTTTTTACGTGCAAAAGTGAGATAGCCAGATGTGCTTCTCCTATCATCTTTGGACCTTGCCCAATCTGCATTAGAAAATATCTTGACATCTAGATCAAATGTATAAGGGTGGTATAACCCTTCATTAATTATTCCCTTCAAATACTTCAATATTCTTTTAGGTGCTTCCATGTGAGGCTTCCTTAGAGTGTGCATGAATTGACTGAGCACACTAACTCCATAATATATATCCACTCTAGTTGTAGTAGCATAGTTCAAGATTCCAACTAAGCTTTCGTAACTAGTCACATCTTCAATTAGTTCACCTTCATGAGCACTTAGCTTGTGATTTACTTCCATTGGTGTGCCTGAAACCTTTGTATTTTCCATCTTGAATTTGGAGATCATATCTCCAATGTACTTTCTTTGAGTGAAGAACATACCTCTTTCTATGTATACTAATTCCAAACCTAGGAAGTAGGTAAGTAAGCCAAGATCACTGATCTTGAACTCTTCTTTCATTTGAGCCTTGATCCTCTTGATTCCATCTGCATCATTCTTGGTAATGATTATATCATCCACATATACACAAAGGTATATGACCTCTGAATGGTTCCTCTTTATAAAGAGGGAGGGATCTGCCTTGCTAACCATAAATCCTTTATCCTACAAGTAAGTAACCAATCTATGATTCCAAGCTCTAGGAGCTTGCTTTAAGCCATATAATTCTTTCCTCAATTTGTATACATGTTCTGGACATGATTTATCTTCAACGCCAAGAGGTTGAGCCATGTATACCTCCTTTGAAATACAACCATTAAGAAAAGCATTTTCTAACATCCATTTGATAGATATTCTAGTTCTTAGAAGATGTTACACTCATGAGTACTCTTTGTACCTATTAATTGAGCCATTAGAATTCTTCTTTACCTTGTAAATCCAACTTGATCCAATGACCTTCATGGATGGTTTCTTGGGAACCAATTCCCAAGCCTGATTCTCTTGAAGATCTTCTATCTCTTCTTCCATGGCATCTCTCCATTCTAGTTTCTTCTTGGCCTCTTCATATGTTGATGGTTCTTTTGAGTTTGTATCCTGAGCAATGTGAATGGAATGCTTAGTGACTAAGGATGTGTCATAAACATACCTTCTGGCTTCCTTTTCTCTCTAGTAGATCTTCTTATAGTTGATTGAGATGATTATGCCACATCTCTCATCTCCTGCACTTTAGCTTTGCCTTTGTAATTCCAAAAAATTATCTCTCTTCTTGGAGTCTTTTGATAATCCTCAGAATCACTTGAGTCTTCATGTGTATGCTTATTCCTCTTTATCAATGTTGGAGAGTATTCCTTTGGGTCATAAAAAAATTTTATTTTCCTGCAATCATCTTCAAACCAAGATTTGTTTTCATAAAAAACAACATCTCTACTAACAATGAAACCTTTATTGCTTGGATTATATAATCTATAACTTTTTTTATTAAGGTCATAACCAATTAATATACACATCTCTACCTTTGGATCCAATTTGCCTCTAATTTGTGAAGGTATGTGTGCATATGCTATACACCCCAAGATCCTGCAATGGTCAAGTTCAACTTACATACCTTGTTCTCAAAATGGGGAGCCTCAAATCGTGGTGATTAAGACACATTTACCTCCTGCTTGAGGGCTCCATTCATGAATGCTGATTTGACATCCATGTGATAGATTGGCGATCGTTTATGTGTAGCCGCAACTAGTACTACTCGGATAGTAGTCATTCTTGCAGTTGGGGAAAATGATTCACAACATTCAATGGCTTCAACTTGTATCCTTATGTAACAAGTATTGCGTTGGACTTGTCTAGAGTACCATCAGTCTTGTACTTTAGCTTCCAGACCCACTTGGTGCCAGTGAATTTCTGCTTATGGGGTCGAGCCACTAGCTAGCAAGTTCCATTCTTCATGATATTGTTGTATTCTATTTGCATGGCAACCCTCCAATTTAGACTGTGGAGTGCCTCTTCCACATTTCTTGGTTCCTTTGCTTGTTTTTGAATGAACTCAACCATCAGGGCTATGTTTATAATATGGGCGCTTGCCCATCTCTATTCCTCTATTATCTGTGATCACCTCGGTCCATATGCAACCTGTTCTTGTGACTCTGGGTTGGGGTTTCCAAAATCATAGAGCTTCCTCCCCAACATGGCAATGGATTTTTTGCTTGGGTGACAATAGGTTGATGACTTTCAGACTCGTCATCTAAAAATGATGCTTCCTTCTCTTGTGTAGCTCTTGGGCCAGGTTCATAGTGGATTGCCCCTTTGCCCGATGATAAAGTGGAAGCTCTCTTTTCGTCCTCCATTGCATGTGGATGCTCCTGCTTAAACACCACATCGTGACTCACCATGATCTTCTTTGCTTCAGGTTCATAAAGCTTGTAGGGCTTGTTAGCTTCATTGTACCCTAAGAAGATACATTTTATGCTTTTTGTTTGAAGCTTGTTTCTCTCCCTATGTGGAACATGTACATACCATTCACTTCCAAATACTTTGAAATGGGAAACATATGGCTTTTTACCAGTGTAGTCCTCTTGTGGAGTCTTTCCATCAATTGCCTTGGTGTAGCTTTGATTCAATATGTAGACAACAGTGTTGACAAACTCTACCCAAAATTGATTAGGCAAACCCTTTCCCTTCAACATGCACATTGCCATCTCCATGATGGTTTGATTCTGATGTCTACAACACTGTTCTATTGAGGGATATGTGCCATTATGTATTGATGCTTGATTCCTTTACTCTTGTAGAATGCTTCAAAATCTATTGATGTGAACTCACCACCATTGTCTATCTCAAATTTCTTCATCTTCTTCCCTGTTTCAATTTCACCAAGCTGAAAACATTCTTTAAACTTAACAAAAGCTTGAGCCTTATTTTGAAGGAGTATACTCACATCTTCCTGCTATAGTCATTGACTAGTAACATGAAGTAGGAAGATCCATGCAAGGCATATTTAGGCTTTTTTTTGCACAGTAATCATGCACCAACTCTAGAGGATAGATTGCTCTGTTCTTGCTTTCTTGTGGAAACGCCTTCCTCTGCTGCTTGTCCATCATGCAAGCTTCACATGGTTCCTTCGTTTCTACAATTGATGGTAGGTGTGTAACCATGCCCTTGCAATGCATCTCCTTTAGTATAGGGTATCTGATGTGGTCGAATATCTCATGCCATAACTTACTTGTGCCCACACTTGTAGTGGATGTAAGATCAGACAACTCATATTGGCTATTCCTACTTATGTTAATCCCAACAATGTTGTTGTTACTAACCATAATCTTAGCTCATGAAAAACATTCAAAAGCTTCTTGACATCCCCATTAGATTTAATGAAAGAAATCGTACCTTCATCCTCTATAGGACATCTTGCATTGTTGCCTACCTTTATTATGATGGGTTCCTTTAGAGGTTGTAAGGAACTGTAAAGGTCTTTTTTGCTTGTCATGTGATGAGAGGCACCACTGTCGAACACCCATGAGTCATCTATTCTTGAATCCTTAGTTGAGGATCATACCTCCTCCATTCTAACAAATAGATGAAGCTTTGTTTATGGAGTGTTGGCAAACTCCTTGCCCTTGCTACATTTTGAAGAGCCGTTCTTCTCTTTTGTCTTCTTGATGTGATAGTCTTGGATTTTGTGGCCTTTCTTCTTGTACTAAAAACACTCTCCCTTGAACTTCTTCTTGTCATTTTTCTTTTTTTCTCCATCTTTTGAACAATCCACTTTGCCTCCTTTGGCATTTGCTATGAACACATCATCTCCTTTGCTGCCGCCACTCCTTACCTTGATCCACAACTCCTCTTCCATGAGTAAGGCACTAAATTCTTCAAACGTTAGTGGTTCAGGTTTGATTTGAGTATTAAGAGCAATTAACAAAACATCAAACTTTGGTGGACAGATTCAAAGACAATGCCAAGCTAGCTCCTCACTTGACTTTTGTACACATGCTCTTGCCGTTTGATCTTATAGATTCTTTATGCAAGTGATAAATGCGTGTGTATTCTTCCCATTAGCAAACCTTTTAGCTACTAGCTAATTTTCTAAGTTCTGAACATGTGTCTAATTATGAGTTTCATATTGATTTCTCAATATGTTCCACTCTTCACAAGTTTTGGTAGAATGTTGGATGAGATTCAGAATACTAATGACGCATGGTCCATGTGATTTCCTAGTTAAGAAATGGATAGAGAAGGCTCTTCCCAGGTCATCCCAACAAAATATTAGGGAATCTCTCAGACTTGATATCACACTAAATGACTTTGTGGCAACCACCTCTCGCACAAAGGAGGCTAGAATGCATTTTGAAGGAGAGACTCAAGCAAACTATGCCACGAATCCTGATCCAATCGAGCAACTTCAAACGGAATCAGAAGAGCTAAAGATGCAATGAAATCAAACTGAGGAGTAAATCGTCTCACCAACTGCACACCACAACGAAGATTTAGTGGCACAACTTTGGCGAGAGGTAGAGGAGCTGCAGAACACTCAAGACATCTGAAGCCAAGTTTGGTGTACCACATGCAAGAACAATGGTCACTCCAACATAAATTGTCCCAATAGATTAAGCTATCAATTTTGTGGCAAAGGTGGCCATGAGGCATGTGATTGTTACTACCTCAAGGGAGTCCAACAGAGAGGTAATAATCAAGTTCCAGTACTTCAAATATATATAATAGAGAGGAGAACACTCAGGTAATGCCTTCTCTACCTCATGAAGAGGATACTTTGTTAAATTGGATGATGGGCAATGTAGAATGTTGCACAATTGAAATATGTGAGATGGATGAGGATTCTATAGAAGAAGCACAAGGAGGCTAAAAAGAAGAAAAAATTGATAGTTTACACTTGAACAATAAGGAAAAATTTAAGACATGTGATTACAAGAAACTGGATGAATAAGTAAAATCAGGTGCCACAAAGCCCAAAATGGGCACTCCTCTCAAATTAGGCACCATGAAGCCCAAGTTGGGCACCTCTCTCAATTTGGGCATCATGAAGCCCAAGTTGGGCACCTCTCTCAATTTGGACATCATGAAGCCCAAGTTGGGCACCTCTCTCAAGATGGGCATCATAAAGCCTAAAGTGGGCACTTCTACTAGGGTGGCCCAAGTGGGCATCATGGGGCCCAAGCTAGGCACCTAGTAGGTAGTGGGCAAGTAGACAAGGAGCCTTCCTTGGGCCAAAATGGGCTGATTCTCTTTGCGGAACCTACTCCTTCTCTAAAGCAAGGTGGTCAACTTTAATAGCTACATGCATCTCTAGGGAGGTCGAAACCACCAAATGGGCTACTTGACCTAAGTGGTCAATTTTTACAAAAAAGGATCACTACACTCCTTTCTCTAGGTGAACAAATCAAGGTCAATAATTATTTGCATGCTGCTTTAAAATATGCAGAACATGTCAAGGCACCTCAAGCTACACCTTATGATTTACTGGTACCAAAGGATGTCCTATTTTTTGGAAATTTCATCAGAATGGACCAACAAGCCAATCATAGAGCATGAGATAAGTTCTATTCCTGTCCCTATTAATGAAGAACAAGCATTCTTGCTAGACATACATCTTGAGAAGAAGCAAAATCATCAACTCAGAAACCCACAAAGCAAAATGATTATGGTACCATCTAGACACATTCCAAAGGTAAGATTAATTTTAGATTATAGGGAAGCTAGGACATGGAAGAAATTCAACAAGAGGCACCCTAAAACTACGGAATGTTATTGGAGGATAGAGCCTCCCTTGCAAGGTATTTCTAGTACTGTAAAGAGAAGGAAAAATACAAATATAGAAGTAGCATATCAAAATAAGAAGACAGACACTATGGCTCTAGAGAGAACCAAGAAGACATAAATTACAGCTCTAGAGAGATTTGATGACATGAGGAGAGAAGTAAAGATGAGAACTTATGGCCAACACTCAAGGGCCAAGGAAGCAATGTTTTGTGGATCTTTGCAACTTGAAGAATCGCATGATGACAAGAAGCCACTTGATAGCACTTCTAGGTGGAGTCTAGTTCTATTTGAATCAATCAGGAAGAAATTCACTCACTGTACATACCATAATTCAATTCATTTTATTTTTGTAGCTCATTTTGTTTTGAATAAGAATAAAGAATTAGTTTGTTGTAGCAGGAGGGTGCAAAGACTTGATGCACGGGTTTGTAGCACAACAAAACATAACATCCTTCTTAGAGCATGATAATAAATGCTCTCAAGCATATCAAAGCTATGTAGTGGCTGACCTCTTGTCCTTGGAAGCAAAGTCCTCATGTAAATTGGTGGGCATTTTCCTTGGGCTATGGCATTAGGCTTAAAGCCCTCTATCGGGCATTTCTCCATGGCATGACCAAAGAAGTTTACCAAGGCATCAAGGCCAAGATCATAAGAAAGGCCGAAGAGCATAAGCAAGATCAAGAACCTCATAGGGTATTTGGATTGAAGGTTTGGTGGGATCCTTTACCATGCCCTTCAAGACCATTTGCCCCAAGACCACATTGGGCCTCCACTCCTCCTATCCACTCAAAAGTGAGGGTGAGGCCTCAACCACATATGGCTCTAAGACAATGAGGTGACTACTGAATTTAACTACCTTTTTTACCTTGTCTCCAAGACTTGGTGACCTCCAAATGACATCTTCTTTAGGTATCTTCTCAACATAAGGCAACTACCTATTTCTTGGCGATTATTCTCTTTCCTCACCACATATTGGCTCAAGACCACTACATGGTGGAATTCCTCACCATTGGGACAACCATCTTGCTCCAAGCAGTGGGTGCCTCCCCTTATATTGGCAAGGCCAAATTTGAATTCTCTCTTCACTTGGGCAAGGCCCTCATTGTGTGGCTCACCAAATTGGGTGATGCCCAAATCTCCTCCCATCTTTTGTGGGATTTACAATGTGTGTGTAGTGATGAAAATCACTTGAGTTGGAAATTGTTGATGAAAAAAATGATTGGGCCTTGTTGCCGTATTTGCATGACTGTTCCTTTGTGCCTGTACGCTCTTCTTATGGCTTGTCTGCCAACACTATGCTTTTGGATCTTGATCTGGCAAGTCGGGTTGAGGTTCTGCTCCACTAACTAATTCATGCACATTCCTACCCATAAGATATGCAAAATTGTCATTCTTTGTGATTGGTTTTGTTCAACTTTTCTATTTGACTATTTCCATCGGCCATCATAAAAGAATGCACTTACGAAGAATCACCTCATTCCTATTGCATTTTATGCATATGCCACATGTATAGCAAAGCTGATGTGTCAACCGGATCTCATACCAATGTTGAATATTGTGTAGAGAGTACGCATGAGGAAGCAAAATGAAAAGTAAAGTACTCTCACAAAACAAAGAATGTGTGAGACACAAAATGACTAGACCATGAAATGGGAAAACTCATGTGGATTAGAAATGAGCTTGCCAAGAGCATGGAGTAGGCTCCTCAAGCTTCTAACCAAGTACAAATGAGGGGAGAGGCCCTCCTTATATAGATTTGGGAGGGGCTCTCAAAAGTACATCATATGTGGGATAAGTCTCCTGGAAGTAGAATGAATACAACTGGTAGAAGCACATGGCAAGGTACCCAAATACAAAGGAAATACAATATAAAATGGAAATAGACTAGAAATAGAGTGCCTCCTGGATACAAAATGGAGATGCACTCATGCTGATACAAATGTAGATGAATTTGGAGAAATCATGTCATCAACACCCCCTCTGCAGCTCCATTTTGGAGTGTATGGAGGCTGCTAGGGTATGTGAGAAAGGTCCACCAAGAATGTAGTAGCAGCAACACAAGCACTAGGAAGTCGACGTCTGGGAATCCATAGCCTCCAAGTGTTATCGACCATGTGGGATCGCCAAGTACTCCATAATTTGTCCACCAGATGGATCAAGCAAATGCTCCAGAGGTACGCCACCAGCGAGGTACACGAGCGGAACAAGATCTCACTGGACGAGATCACCTCCATGCAAGATAGGTAGGATGAATCCATGTGGTATGTTGGAACCTCCAAAGCTTTCACCATGTCCACCACACTATGTGTGGTGCCAAGAAGTAGGTCCTGCAAGAGCGAAACATAAAGCATGAAGCATAAAATCATAGTCACATGGTAGTACATCTCTATGTTGAAGTCCTCCATGAAGTGTACAAAGTCCTGCTGTGTGTTGCTAGAAAAATGGAAGCCCCCTCTGAACCAAGAAGCTGGCTCAAAATAGGATCCAACTGAGTGATGCATCCAGGTAGATGCAGGAGTATCCTGTGGTAAGTGAACAAATGTTGGATTCCATGAATGGAAAAGTACATGCTCAGAATGCTGCTGTAGACGAGGTAAGTGGACTCTCAAAGATAGGAAGGGAAAATGATGAGTCACTGATCCTAGAGTAATGCCCAACTGAAGCTGAGGGGAAATATAAGCCTTCGGTGATACGATAGGTAAATCCATCTGAGGAATAAGCTGAGATGATATCTCTGATTCCTCCTGCTCCAAAATTGTATCATGAACGGGAAAGTCATGTACAAAGAGAGCATGCTCCACATAGTGTGACTGTTCAAAACTACAATGATCCCCCTCTGAAGCGGAAATGGGAGGATCCAAAAGGGATGAATACTTAGAGTATTCATCAGAGGTGCAATCTTTGGTTACTGTAACTGAGTGACTCTTTGGGTCGTAGAGTTTGTATGCCTTTTGTCGCTCACTGTACCTGATGAAAATGTACTACATAGGCCGATCATCATCATGGCCTTGGACGTAGGCATCACTACCAAAGACGCGGAAATAGCTTACACTTGGCTTCGTTTGAAAGTAAGCCTCAAATGGTGTTTTGTTCTTCAAAACATCTAAAACACCTCTGTTCTGTATATGTATTGCTGTCTACACTGCTTCACCCTAAAACTTTAGTGGAAGTTGCTTTTGTCTAAGCATAACTTTGGCCGTTTGGATCACACTTCGACTCTTTTGTAATGCAATACCTTGTTGAGTATCTTGCTTGACTTGATACTTGATTCCATGTTGTTTCAAATACTTGGAGAAGTTTGGGTTGAGAAAGCTACTATCTCCATCAGATCGGATGATCTTCAAAGAACTTGGAAAGTCTTCTTCAATTGTTTTTGTCCACTCCTTAAACTTGGAAATGGCATCTTCTTTATGCTTGAGTGAATAAACCCATGTGTATCTAGTGAAGTCATCTACAATCAAGAAGAAGTAAATTGACCCACTTAGAGAAGGTGTACTCATAGGTCCACAAATGTCGATATGGACTAATGCTAAGGGTTTATTTGCAGAAATGGATGCTTCTTTAGGCAAAGAGAAAGTAGTTTGCTTCTCACATGCTTTGCAATTCAATTCTACTTGTGTGATCCTGGGTAGACCTATGACAAGATGATTGGAAGAGATCTTAGCTAAGCAAGAGCTATGTCCAAATCTACAATGCCACAAGTTGAGACTTGAATCCTTGGCCATAAAACTTGAAAGCTTGTAGAGAGCCTTATTGTTGGCATCATACGAGAAGAAGCAGGTACGGGCATACATGCAGATCTAGCACTGAGGCAACCCATTAAAAGTTTTTCAATCCCTACATCATTTTAAAAATGATTCTCATCACTAAAAACCATTGCAAATACCGTTTCACCTTTTTGTAGCTCCATTTTGTGCAAGGCGAGGAGTTCTCGAGCTTGAGGAGCTTTAGAAGTAATTGCCTACCAATTTTCATATTTTTTAGACCTCGTTTGAGCCCTCAAATAAGCCCTGGAACCTAATTTTTAACTAGGCCAGACACTAGGTCTGGACAGGGCCAAAGCTAGTAAAAAAACTATAAATAGAGCTGGAGAGCTCATTTTTGGGGGCTAGCTTCTTGTAGTTTTGAACTTGTATGATAACTTGGTTGTAATAGAAGTGATTCCATTGTCTTACTCTCTTTGTTCTTGCCGTGTGTGTGCGTGTGTGTACGTCTGTGCATGTTGGTGTGCTTCTCACTCACACATTTGCGCCTTCACTTGCTCGAGGTCTTCATACCATCCTCATATCTTCCCGGATTGACATTAAAGGAGGTGCTACTCATCACTGAGCTACACCAAATTTTGGCACCGTTGCTGGGGATTCGAGCTTTGAGGACGAGCGTGTGATGGTGAAACGTAGAGAGGACGCGTTGGAATGGTAAGTAGTAGGTAATTTTCTTGTTTTTTTCTCCATGTCCATCTCCATCTCCACCTCCATCTCCATCTCCTTCTCCATCTCCTTCTCCACTTCATATTCCCTCTTCCTTGTCATTCTCTTCATTTGCTTTGTGCGAGTTTGAGAGAGAGCGAGTGTGCATTGTTGTTTTGTGTGTTTTTGCATGATTCTTGCAGGTTTCAGCCTCCTCACCATCTCTAGCAAGCTCAGCAGGTATTGAACTTCTCTGCGCAAGCCCCGAGGCATCGAGCTCGAGCTATTGTGACACACCGAAAAATTGACCCTATCACGATTCTGAGTGCACCATGACACTGAGCAGGTTGAGAGCTCCTAGAATCACTAGCCAGATAAAAAAAATTCACCATATCCCGGTCTATTGCGACACACCGAGGTATCGCGATGCAGCGAGGTATCACGACACACCGAGGTATCGCAACACACTGAGGTATCGCGACACACCGAGGTATCGCGACACATCGAGGTATCGCGACACACCGAGGTATCACGACACACCAAGGTATCGCGATACACCAAGGTATCGTGACACACCCATCTATCACGACACACCCACCTATCGCGACACATCGACCCCAACTATCGTGATACATCGGCCTCACGGATAATTTTTTGGAGCATAATAATTGAGTGAATTGGGATAACTTTTGGGTTTGAGTTCTAACACATTTGGGACTACCTTAGAGCCATCGAAGTGGGCAGAAATACCTAGAAAAACATAGATGAATTCCCTAAACCCTAAGAGCCTGTTTTGAACCCTAAGTGCCTGTTTGGTCATAACTTCACCATACGAACTCCGATTGACGAGATTTCAGTCTCGTTGGAAAGCTCATTGAGAATCCTACGTGGACCTTGACTACTTTTTGCAAGAATCATATATGGAGTTTTAGAACATGTATTTTTAAATTGGACATTCTATAGGGTTAGGGGGTCATAAGAATTTGGGGGTACAGTGAGCTACTCCAAGGGGGGCTCATGATTGTTGATGTGTGTTCATCATTTCATTGTAACTTAAGGCCATATTAACTTGTGAACCTTTGCAGGAACATTGTGCGCAATCAAGGCAATTCCAAGCAAGCTAGCAAGGGTGAGTACCAAGCTTGGGAGAAGGCTTCCTGGGCTGGTGCAGGAGTCTGAGCAACCAGAGGATTGAGGTTGGAAGTTCTCTCAACCCTCCTTTGTCAATTCCTAGCTTAGGCTAAGCACGACTTAGGTGTGGTAATCAATTAGGGTAATGTCAGGCACGAATCAAGTCCAAGAGAACTAATCAACTAAGTGCAAGCATTAAGTAGGTCTTAAGTGCGAAAACCCTAAGGGACAAAAGTAAACTTGAATCGATCACTTATCAAGTGCAAAATTCACTTAAGTACTCCTGACGACGTGATTCCGAACAAGGGCTTAACACAATAATCAACTAAAAAGAATAAAGTGACTGATACAAATTAACCTGCAACGAGAGTGTACTTGGGACCAAGGGGGTAGAGAAACCAGGCACATGAACCTTAGGTCAGGAAGACACTTAGGCCGAGACCGAAAAAGCCTCAGATCTTCTGAAGCTAGTGTCAATCACACTGCTAGGCCTTGGGCCCAACAGTTGAGTGATTACCCATACACTCCCAGATCTGAAACAAGTGATGAGATGTCCTATAACATGGAGAGACCAGTAGGTAGCTCAGGGGTGGCGTATCTAGAAAAGCCAGAAGGACCTTACAAGACTCAATTGGAATACATCAGGACTAATCGTCTAGGTGCTCGCATCTACGAAGATGGCTTGAGAAGATCTGTGGTCCAGATTAAGAACCCCGATCAACCCCATGGACTAGAACACCCGGTAGTCAAGTTCGAGAATGGAGCATACCTAGATAAAGAAGGGACTATTTATGTAGTCACCACCCTTCCAGATAGAACAGATGAGTTTGGGAATGTGATTTCAGAGACCGACATGGGTGATATAGAGCAAGGGAACTTAGAGAGAGAGCCGAGGACTCCCCGTGGTAAATCAGTCTTGACCAGAATCATGACTCTAGAGTGGATTCCCCAGGATAATAAAAGCATAGATTTGCTTTTAAACCGAGAAAACGATGAGGCTTTTTGGAGATATAAGCCTACCCTGCCTCATGAAGTAGGTGCTCTCACAATCTATGAGTTTAAAGACCCTGATAGCCCAGGCAAAGTAACCTACCTAGACAATACGTCAGAGCGGATCTTCGTGGTCTCAGAGCATGGGAGACATGCCTACACTTGGAAGGGTGAATTTGTTTTTCCCCAACCTCGGTCCAATGTGTCCTATAGTCACCAAGGAGCTGGGACCTCCCAAGTCCATGGAGCTCAAAGGGATAGAAGTAGAGACAAACCTGAGGTAAGCTTTGCCAACCCCCTAGGAAGAGAAAGGATGAGAACAGAGACGGATAGAGAAGAAACCGAGAGACCTAGAGCCCCAAGGAACCAAAGAAATGTTGACGATTTCCCTTTGCCAAGGCCGAGAGAACACACTAGGACCCTAAGGCCAACTCAGTTGGTGGTCCATGAAGAACTATTTCGATGGCACAGGAGACCCATACGATCATGTAGCTAAATCTAGACAAGTCTTGAGAGCTGAACAAGTGGAGGACCTATTCACGCAATACAATGCTTTTGGTTTAACCCTTAGGAACACTGCCCTTACATGGTTTCAACCCCTGAATGAGAGGCAATTCAGAAACATAGACCAGCTTTTAGAGGCATTCATCACGGAGTTTTCTAAGAGTGGCATAAGGCATAACACTTCCTCACTAATTTATAGCTTCAAGAAAACACCTCACGAGATGGTTAGGCTTGCAGGAAGAAGGTTTAGACAATACCTAGAGAGATGTCCCATTCTTGAGTTACCCACTCCAGCCAAACAGGTGGCATTATTCTTGGATGGATTGCTAAGTACCAAATTGAGATCTTATGTGTACTTGAAGGATCCTAGGACCATAGAAGAGTGTGTACGCATGTGCATTGACATCGAGGATAACCTAGGGGAGGAATTAGAACTTTCAAAAATCTACAAAGATTCAGATAGTTCTACTAGCCTCTCTTCCTCGCAATCCACATCTATTGAGGAACTTGTTGAGAAAGTAGCTCAGAAACTAGGAGTCTCTAGTAAACAAATACGAAGGTTTGCACCAGTGAAAAGATGCTATACCTGTGGAGGTGACCATATGGCGAATGTATGTCCCATTATGGCCCAACCCCAAGTGAATCCTAGTAACCATAGAACGGAGGTACACCAACCACACTGCACAAGACTGCCCTTATAACAAACAAACTATCAGGCAAAATTACCCTCAACCATATCCACAACAGGGTAGATACTAGAATGAGTACCCACCATAGCAATACGACAGACCACAACAACCCTATCAACAACCCTATCAAACCCAACAAAGGCCTCAACCTGTGTTAGCTCAACAACCCCCTACTCCAACCAATGTGATTCCAGTAAAGTATACAGCTACATAAGAGAATCTGAATAGAGCCATAGTGTCAGTGACCCCATTGCTTCTGAAAGTGATCCCGGTGATCATAGTTTTGACTCTACTCGCATTGAAAGCCCGCAGGCTTATTACATGCAGTCACCTGAGCATGACGAATCGTACTATTATGAGGACCCGAGTGAACCTAGTGGGGAGCCAGAGTATGCAAATGTCATGTACACAAACCCCAACTCTAGACCTCAACCTAGGCAAGTACGACCCCCATTTCCTAGAGGACCATGCTTCAGATGTCAGGGAGATTACCTCATATGTGATTGTCCACTGCCTACCCCTACACAACCCCAACCAATGATAATTCAAGGCTTCTGTCAAGATTGCAGAAAAGAGCATCTCGTACGAGATTGCCCGAAGAACCCCAATAACTTGCCAAAAATCACTCTATCAACGTCATTGGACTAGTAGTAGACTCTACAGGAAGTGTAACTTCCACTACCCCAGTGCATGTGGTCACTAGAGCTCAAGCCCTGCAACAAACTCAAGGAGTAGGGCAAGAAAAAGAGTTATGAGGTTAGTGAGATGGAGAGCATAACCAAGAAAAGGACAAGAGCATGGAGAGATAGTCGAGAGAGAATGAAAAGACAATGGTCACAGAAAATGAGCGAACTTGAAGAAAGCTTGAGAGAAACCAAAGCAAAGATAAGTGAACTCGCATCTCAAAACCACTCTCACACTACCCCACCACCACCCTTCCCATCTCCCTCCAACCCATCACCTTCCATTCCTCAACTTTCTAATCGACCACATGTAACCCACCCACCACCCAGAGTAGGATAAGTCCAAGCGGATCCCACTCCTGAGGATCTAGACATGATGCTTAAAGCATATCAGGCCAGAATCCAGGAAGGGCCAAACATGACAGATCATGACAAATGTTACCCTTGGGTCGATCTAGAGTTAGAGCGAACAAAGCTTTGTGCTAAGATGGTAGAATTGGCGCAAGCCATGTTTGAAGCCAGTCGCTTGTTCAATAGCCCTAGCTCCACTAGAACACCGTTGCATTTTGATGGTCTATTGGATAGATTGGAGAGGTTACTTACAAAGTCTAGAAAAGGAGCCACCTCCTAGGCTAAAGAGAGGGCAAGTGATAGAATAAGCATTCCTCCCCAGGAAGCTTATGTGCCTAACTCCACTGAACCCAACACCTCTTCTTCTATGAATCGGTATTCACCAGAATTCCTGAGAGAGATTCAAGAAGAGAAGTGGGCAAAGGAAAGTGAAGTCCCTCCTCCCATTGAACTTGTGGATGACGCACATGAGCAATTCCCACAGGACATCCCTTCTATTTATGAAGAGCAGGAGAGTGCCCAAGCTCATGAGAGATTAGATTTTGAGTCTAATTCCTTGAAAGAGTTACCACATTTCACAGGCCCATGGGAAACTAAGTCAACATTCATGAGAGCGCCCACGATCATGATAAGAAACGGAGATTCGATCATACCTAGGAATACGGAGGTAGTAAAGAACACTAAAGTGCAGTGCAACCTCACCTTAGAAGAGCTACTCAAGGTTAAGCCTGAATTGTGGAAACTGATGGAGAGTGTTAATCTCTAAAAGAACAAGCTACTCTTGTAATTAGAGCACCTCTATAACAAGAGTAACTTAAATCTTCACCAAATTTAGAGGATCAATGATCAATTATAAAGTTTTTGAAAAATCTGTGAAGGAGATGACTACAGAGAAAGTCTGCTGCACATATCTCTCATTAACTTGTCAATTGTGTAAAGTTTTTTATAAAACTTTGCATAAGGTGTCACCTACAGTTTGCGCACCTTCTCCAAGTTGAATCACTCCAAAAGATTCAATAGATCTTGAGAAATGATCTCAACAAGTTACCCATGTCTAAAATTACTCTTCTGAAAAATCGATTCAGACACCTATAACCTCTAACACTTGGTTCTCTCCATCTGAAACCCGTTTATGCAAATAATTTTAGCCATAGATGGCTTACCTTCTAACTTAAATTATGACTCCTTACTCATGCAGAACTTTAACCTGTGCACTGAGAAATGATCAAATCATTGATCATCGAGATTGCACCTATTTCAAGAAACAGTGAACACTTCTTCACATATGAATGTTCCTACTCATAATTCTCACATCCTCTTTACAATTAGGCTCTCAAACTTTAACCATAGACTAATTAACTATGGAATTAGACATCTACAAAAGGATTCTTGAAATGATCAAGCACAGAAGGAGAATGCTCAGAAACATCGGGTGCAATTTTCTTTTTCCATTCGTGAAGGAATTTTACAACTGAGTGATGAGAGAGATTCTATTCACTTCTAAGATGTCTAATGAATCTAATTCTTCTCTATTCTTGTTCTCACATAATCTCTCTACTTTGCCCCAAAATTTTACTTGTATATATAGGAAAATATTTACAATATCATGACTATACAAAAGTATAAGTGAACTATCTCTGAATTAATGTACATGTGTACACATTTTCATCTTCTGAATATGCACTTCCTCCATGCTTCATAACTTGAACTTTTCTTCAGTCTTTGACTTCCAAACCTTCATTAAAACTTCAATTGTTGATTGCCCTGCACCAACAGCTCCCCCTCAATCATCAATTGAGGTTTTCTCTAACTTCTTTATGCCTACCATGTCTTTGAATCTCTGTAGCTTTGGTCCATCCAAGCTTTTTGTTAGCATATCAGCTATCTGATATTTTGTTGAAGTATGTATGACTTCAATCTCTTTATCCATCACCTTCTCTCTTAGGAAATGGTATTGAATCTCAATGTGTTTAGTCCTGGCATGAAACACATGATTAGCAGCTAAATACAATGAACTCATGTTATCTCCATGAATAGTAGGTGTACTCTGAATGATGTCAAAGCTCTTCATTAGAGTCTTAAGCCATATCACTTCCTTTGCAGCTTCAACCATCCCTTTGTACTCTACTTCTGTAGATGATAAAGCAACTGTGTGTTGCTTCTTTGAACACCAAGAAATTAACTTATCTCCCACATAACACAAGTATCCATAAGTTGATCTCCTATCATCAGGATTACCTGCCCAATCTGCATCACTATATGTCTTGATGTTTGTATCTGATGTAAAACCATAATACAAACCCTCTTTGAGTGTACCCTTAATGTACCTCAACACTCTTTGTCCTGCAATCCAATGTTCTTTCCTAGGGCAATGCATGAATTGAGACAAAACTCCAACTGCATATGACAAATCAGGCCTAGTTAATGTAGCATATATCAGACTACCAACCAAACTCTGATATAGTTTCATATCCTTGAACTCTTCACCTCCATATCTACTCAACTTGTGATTCACCTCCATTGGAGTAGGTGCTACCCTGCAATCATTCATCTTAAACTTGATCAACAAGTTTCTCAAATACCTTTCTTGAGTCACATACACTCCATGTTGAGTGTATGAAATCTCCATGCCCAAGAAATATGACAAGTCTCCCAAATCACTGATTTTGAATTCTTTCTCCATTTGCTTCTTTAGGTTTTGAATGCCTTTCTTATCTGTACCTGTAAGAATTATATCATCAACATATATGCACATGTATATGAACCCATCATCACTTGCTTTGAGAAGCAAGCTACTATCTGCTTTAGATATTTGAAATCCAAGTTCCTTCAAGAACTTCACAAGTCTATAATTCCATGCCCTTGGGGCCCGCTTCAAACCATACAAAGCTCTCTTGAGCTTGCACACATGATCTGGATACCTTCCATCTCTGAATTCTTGTGGTTGCTCCATGAAAACATCATCTAAAATATAACCATTCAAAAAAGCATTCTTCACATCTAATTGACATAATTTCCAACCTTTACATGCAGCAATAGCTGTGATTGTCCTGATGGTTGTCATCTTTGCCACAGGACTATAGGTCTCATCATAATCTATACCATAACTTTGAGCAAAACCCTTCACAACAAGTCTAGCTTTATACCTAGACACACTTCCATCTGCATACCTCTTTGTCTTATAGACCCACTTGCATCCAATGATCTTCTGGTTATTTGGTTTAGGAACCAACTCCCATGTATGATTCTCCATCAATGCATCATATTCTTCCTGCATAGCTTTCTCCCAATTTTCCTTACCTTTTACCTCTTCATATGTAGAAGGGTCTTCATCTGCCTTTATTATATAAGCATAATCTTTGGTAGCGAAAAAAGAAGTGTCATAGCTATACCTTGTAGGTTGCCACTTGTGTCTTGATGACCTTCTAAGTTCTCCACTCCTTGAGGTTTCTGGTTCATCACACTCAGGATCAAATCTTGGCATTTCTTCAACTTCAACCTGTACTTCATTATTCTCCTCTTCATCAAATATCTGAACCTTTGATTTACCTTTCTTTTGATTCACAACTTCTTCATCACCTGCATTAACATTGATTGTACCTGCATACCAAGTACCTTGGTCATCAAATGTAACATCCTTTGATACAAGAAATTGTTTTGTGGATGGACTCCACAACCTATATCCCATCTGCTTATCATCATATCCAATGAACACATATTTTCCAGCTTTAGGCTCCAATTTATGCCTCAATTGTGATGGCACATATGCATATGCCAAACATCCAAATACTTTGCAATGGTCTAAAGTAGGTCTCTTACCGCACCATGCCTCATATGGTGTCATACCCTGCAAAGCTTTACATGGTAACCTATTAACCAAATAAGTAGCTGTATTTACAGCCTCAGCCCACAAGTAATTTGGAAAATTTTTCTCCTTCATCATGGATCTTGCAAACTCAACAAGAGTTCTATTTCTTCTCTCTGCTACACCATTTTGTTGAGGAGAGTACATGCAAGTAATTTCTCTTTTTATACCTGCATTCCACAAGTAATCACTGAACTCATTAGAGAAATACTCTCCCCCTCCATCTGACCTTAGTCTCTTTAACTTATGACCTGTAATTCTCTCTGCATACACATGATAATGTTTGAATGTATTAAATACCTCTGACTTATCTTTGATCACATAGATAGTGATCCATCTGGTGGCATCATCAACATAAATCACATAATACCTTGAACCATTGATACTGAAATCTTTTGATGGTCCCCACACATCTGTGTGTACCAATTCAAGCTTTTCTGAATACCTAAAACCATGCTTGGAATAAGATTGCTTATGAACCTTACCTAATTGACATGCCTCACATCTGTATGTCATATGTTTACCTGCAACATTTGGCAATCCAAGCACTGAACCATTATTAACCATATCTTTGATACCTCTTTCATTAAAGTGTCCAAGCCTTTTGTGCCAAAACTCTAACTCAGAGATCTTATGTCCTCCATAAGTGAACAAGGCATGACCAACATTGCCTTGGATCTTCAATGTGAATAATCTTCCTTCTTTCTTCCCTGAAACAATCTGTTTATACCCATTGCTAGGGTCTTCCACAAACACTCCTTCATTAGTGAACCTAACTTCATAACCTTTTTCAACAATTTGTCCTACACTTATCAAATTCTTAGGAATTTTAGGAACATACAAGACCTTACTCAAGAGAGTACTACCATCCTTGGCCTTCACTGATCCAATTGACTTCACATTGTGCTTTGTATTGTCACCTATTTGAACTACATGGTTAGTTATCTTATTCTCCAAATCAGTCATCAAAGCTATGTTACCACTCAAGTGATTGCTTCATGTTTATGTCTGTCTGTATGTCAAATTTGTGAGTGATTCTTCAGTAGCTCCCCCTCAATCACTAATTTGCATTCTCTGATCTTTCATATATTCTTCTTTTCTTTTATACCTGCCATTTCTTTGAATCTACTTGTCTTTACTCCATCTAAGCTCTTTGTCAGAATATCTGCTATCTGATCTTTTGTAGATGTGTATACTATTTCAATCTCTTTTTCCATTACATTTTCCCTCAGGAAATGATATTGAATTTCTATGTGTTTTGTTCTTGCATGAAATACTGGATTTGCTGCAAGATACAACAAGCTCATATTATCTCCATGTATGATAGGTATACCTTGATCAATACCCATACTTTTGAGCAAGGTCTGCATCCATATCACTTCTTTAGCTGCTTCCACAAGTCCTTTATATTCTGCTTCTGTTGTCGATAAAGCTACTGTATGCTGCTTCTTTGAACACCAGCTTACAAGCTCATCTCCTAGGTATATCATATACCCATGTGTTGACCTTCTGTCATCTTGACTTTCTGCCCAATTTGAGTCACTGTATGCTCTCAGTTTTATATCTGACGTAAAAGGATAATATAATCCTTCTTTTATAGTTCTTTTGATATATCTAAGAACTCTTTCTCCTCCAACCCAATGTTGATCCTTCGGACAATGCATGAACTGTGATAGAACTCCCACTGCATAACTGAGATCAGGTCTTGTTAGTGTAGCATAAATTTAACTTCCCACTAACGACTGATACTTCTTCATATCTTTAAACTCTGCACCACCATATTTGCTGAGTTTATGATTTACTTCAAGCGGTGTTGAAGCTTCTCTGCAATTCTCCATGTTAAACTTCTTTAGTAAGTTTAGGAGATACCTTTCTTGCGAAACATATACACCATGATCTGTATATGTAACTTCCATTCCAAGAAAGTATGATAACTTTCCTAGATCACTGATCTTGAACTCTTTTTCAAGTAATCTTTTTACCTCCTTGATTCCTTCATCTGAGGTACCTGTGATTATAATGTCATCTACATAAATACAAATGTAGATCATACCTTCATTTGTTCTCTTTATGAGTAGACTTGCATCAGCCTTTGAACTTTGGTATCCAAGGTCATTGAGATACTTCACAAGTCTATAATTCGAGGCTCTTGGAGCTTGCTTCAATCCATAGAGAGCTCTTCTTAATCTGCAAACATGATCTGGGTAACTGGAACTTACAAACCCTTCAGGTTGTTCCATGTAGACTTCATCTGATATATATCCATTTAAAAATGCATTCTTTATATCCAGCTGACTTAGCTTCCATCCTTTTGATGATGCTATAACAATCAATGTCCTTATGGTTGACATCTTTGCCACCGGACTAAATGTCTCATCATAATCTATGCCATGCGTCTGAGCATAGCCTTTGACCACCAGTCTAGCTTTATATCTGGCTATCCTTCCATCTGCAAGTTTCTTAACTTTGTAAACCCATTTATTTCCAGTCACTTTCTTACCATTTGGTTTTGGAACAAGTTCCCAAGTCTTGTTCTCTTCCAGTGCTTTAAACTCCTCCTTCATTGCTTCTTCCCATTGTTCCTTACCTTTTGCTTCACTGTAATTCTGAGGTTCTTCATCTTCCTTTACTAAGTAAGCATAGTTTTTCTGAGTCAAATAAGAAGTGTCATAGGAATACCTTGTTGGTTGTTTCCTTACTCTGTTTGACCTTCTTAGCTCATATTCTTCATGTGTATCTGAATACACATCTTCATCAAATCTTGGTCCATCTTCGTTTCTCGTACCTGATCTGATCCTGGACATACTTGCCTGCATATGATCTTCATCTCCATTTACGTGCATATGTGATTTACCTTTTTCAATTCTTCTTATCTCTTCTTCAAGTGTTTCAACACTATGCTCTTTATCTGTATACCAACTCTTTCCTTCATCAAATGTCACATCTCTGGAAACAGTAAACTGTTTTGTTAGAGGACTCCATAGTCTATAACCCATCTGCTTTTCATCATATCCGATGAACACGTATTTTTCAGCTTTTGGTTCAAGCTTATGTCTAAGTTGTGATGGTACATAAGCATAAGCAACTGATCCAAACACTTTACAATGATCAAGTGTTGGTTTCTTGCCCCACCAAGCTTCATAAGGGGTCATCCCATTTAAAGCTGTACATGGTAATCTATTTACCAGATATGTTGCTGTATTTACAACCTCAGCCCAAAGATAATTTGGACAATTCTTCTCCTTTAACATTGCTCTTGCAAACTCAACTAGAGTTCGGTTTCTTCTTTCTGCTACTCCATTTTGTTGCAGTGTATACCTACAAGTTATTTCTCTTTTGCTACCTGCATTCCACAGATAATCATTGAACTCTCGAGAAAATCCATCAGACCTTAGTCTTTTAAGTTTCTATCATGTAAGTCTTTCAACATATGCATGAAAATGCTTGAAAGCTCCAAACACTTCTGATTTCTCTTTCAAAACATAAAGAGTTATCCATCTTGTTGCATCATCAATAAAAAGAACATAATACCTTGAGCCACTGATAGAGCCTTCTTTTGTCGGTCCCCATACATCTGTATGTATGAGCTCTAGCACACCATCGTGTTTGTAACCAATTTTCTGAAATGGTAACCTGTGGGCTTTTCCCATCTGACACGCTTTGCACTTGTGAATCATATGTTGATTCTTCATATTTGGTAATCCTTTCACGGATTGTTTCTCCACCATAGTTTTGATTCCTGTTTCATTAAAATGTCCTAACCTCTTATGCCAGAGGTCTAACTCTGTAAATACCTCATCACCATGTGTGATCAAGGCTTGACCAACATTCCCTTGTACTTTAAGAGTAAAAAGTCTACCTTCCTTTTTACCATGGACAATTTGATTATATCCATTTTTTGGATCTTCAACAAATACTCCTTCATTTGTAAACCTGACTTGAAAACCTTTTTCTACTATCTGACCCACACTGATCAGATTCTTCGGGATTGTTGGAACATACAAAAAATTTGTTAGTAGGTCAGCTCCATTCTTACACTTTACTTTTCCAATTGACCTTACATTATGTTTTGTGGTATCACCTGTTTGTACTGTATGATTTGAAATTCCTCCTTCAAGTTCTGATAACAATTCTATATTTCCTAACAAATGATTTGAACAACTAGAGTCAATATAGAATACCTTGAGGTCTTCATTCTCTGACATACTTATCGAGTTCATCATCAACATTGTATGACTGTCATTCTGCGTATCATTTGCATAGTTGTAGTAGGTAGTGTTGTGAGACTGATTCTGTCCCCAACTTCTTGCTCCACCTCTACCATATCCACCTCTTTGGCTTTGTCTTCCTCTTTGATATCTTCCGCTTCTGCCTCTACTGTTACTGTTCTGATTCTGACTTGATCCTTGAGAATTATGCCAGCAATCATGAGCCAAATGATTGCGTAATCCACAGATGCAACAAGTCTTCTTGTTGTTAGTCTGATTACCTCTTCCTTTACCTCTACTTTTACTTCTTACGTTACCTCTTCCTCTTGCAAAATTTGCTTGAGTAGACATCTCTTCTTCATCTTTTTCTTTACCTTTATCACCTTTCTTCTTATTCTTTGCATACATAGCCAAACTATGTCCTTTATCTCCATCTGTCTTCAAAACTTGCTCAAACGTTAACATTAGTCCAAGCAACTGATTTAAATCTGGTACAAAATGATTTAAAGAAAGTTCAGTTGAGAGTACGAAAGGTTTCCACCTTTCATCTCCTCTCAGTCCTGCAAGCACTTGTGCTATCAACCTGTGATCTTTGATATCTTCATCAATAGATCCAAGACTATCTGCCAAGTCTTTCATCTTAGTGACATAATCACTAATGCTTTGACTTGGCTTTTTCTTGAACGTTGTAAACTCTGACCATAAGCTAGCCTTCCTAGCTTTAGTAGTGTTTTGGAAATGATCTTCCAATGCACTCCATATGTCTTTCGCTTTCTCCAGACCTCTAATGTGTGGTAGTAAATGATCTGTTCTCAGCTTGCACCCGCGATGAATCTATTTCCTCATCAAGTTGTACAATCTCATCCGCCTCTTTCTTCTTCATATCAATAGGTCTATCATGTTCTTCCTCACCTCTAGTCAATTTTTGGAAGCATTGATCCACCTTTCTCTTGTGAATCTCAATGCTTCCCAAAAGGAACTAATGCACCCTTTGTTGTCCCTTGTATGACCACCATGTGATCTAGTACTCTTGTATGTATGTATGTATGTATGTATGTATGTATGTATGTATGTATGTATGTATGTATGTATGTATGTATGTATGTATGTATGTATGTATGTATGTATGTGTAAGTGTATGTATGTATGTATAAGTGTATGTATATGTGTATGTGTATGCATGTATGTATGTGCATGTATGTGTCTGTGTGCATGTATTTAGTATGTATGTGTGCATGTATTTAGTATGTATGTGTGTGTATCTATATGTGTGTGTATGTATGTATGTTTAAGTGTATGTATGTATGTGTATGTATGTATGTGTGTGTATATATGTATGTGTAAGTGTATGTATGTATGTATGTATGTATGTGTAAGTGTATGTATATGTGTATGTGTATGCATGTATGTGTGTGTATGTATGTGTATATGTGGGTATGTATGTATGTGTAAGTGATGGATATGTGTGTGCATGCATGTATGTGTGTGTGTATGTATATATGTGAAAGTGTATGTATGTATGTGTAAGTTTATGTGTATGCATGTATGTGTGTGTGTATATGTATGTGCATGGGTATGTATTTAGTATGTATGTGTGTGTATATATATGTGTGGGTATGTGTAAGTACGTATGTGTAGTGTAAGTATGTATGTGTAAGTGTTTGTATGCGTGTCTATGTATGCATGTTTATAAATTTAAAGATTTTTTTATATTCTGATCCAGTTTTTTGTTTGAGATTAAAATAGTAGGAGATATTGTATGGTAGAAAAAAATAAGAGAAGACCTAACATAACCCCTGAGATGTGGCAATTGTTTTAGAGACAACTTTTTCTTCAAGAATCATTTCCTCAGCAGAAGGTATACAAATTCATAGTTTATATTACTATGACTTATAATTCTCATATGTTTTAAAAATGTTTTACATTTAATCTATGTATTTTTGTTTCATTAAATAAACATAGGCTGCTACAAAGAACAGAGTTGAGACAGATCATACATCGCATTTAGGCCAAATGGTTCATCATGGTTTTGTGGATACATCTATAAGTATATGTATTATTGAAAATATATTTTTTATTTTAGTTAAAACCCTAATCATTAATATTTATTGTTTGTTTCAATGTAGTATTGAAAGGATAATGGTCGATATCCTACGAAAAAGGAGATCAATTTTGCTACACATTGTGGATATCGATGTCTAAGTGAGTAGATGCAAGATCATACAAATGATTTTGTAATTATTATTAAACTTCATATAATTATTTTATTTTTATTGATTTTTTATACATTTTATTTATTTATGTTTGTTATATGTAATACAAGAGTATTATGGAGAGGCAGATATGGATGAGGTGGAGAGACAGACACAGGTGGGATGATTTGGATTGTCACAGAGTGCTCACACCTCTACCCACGATGCCACTACAAATACATCATATCGTGTGGATGATCATGATGATGAGGATGATCACGATGATTAGGACTTACATGATTATTGTTGGAGTTAGACGTCTGCGGAAGCACGCAAACAACACAAGGAAGAAGGAGAAGCTTGGAGCACAACACACAATACTGAATGTATTACCACTAGAATGTACAAAGATAAGTGACCCATTAGGGAAATAGGCATATATCCAAGCCGGGGGAAAAAACCTCCTAAAGAGGAAAAAAGTGCCCCGACGGTCCTAGTGTGTTCACACACATCACTACCTAAATATATCAACAAATCCCCCCTGGGAGTGATGCAGTGAACAATGATTTGGCACTCATGTATAAGGAAGTTCCAAGCTATGTGGAATCACTCCACAAAAGGAAGTAAGCCCAAAGCTTTGTTGAAAGATTTAAACTTCTCTCTAGGTAGAGCCTTCATGAAAAGGTCTGCAATGTTCTCCTGCGTGGGCACATATGCAAAGCTGATCTCTCCAGTAGAGAACCTCTCCCTGACATAATGATAATGCACTTCATTGTGCTTAGTGTGAGCACGGAACACATGGATCCTTGCAACTACCAAGGTGCTCTGATTGTTAGTGAAGATGGTGGTGGCAGAAGACTGACCAACACCCAAATCATCCACAAGGCGTGTGAGCCACACACACTCAATAGTCGTTGTGAAAGCTTCCTTATACTCAGCCTCACAACTGGAAGTGGCCAAAGTAGGCTGCTTCTTGCTCAACCAAGATATACATGAGCTACCAAGCACAAAGCAAAAGCCACTAGTGGACACACGTGTGTCATAGCAACCAACCTAGTCAGCATTAGAAAAAGCATGTAAATTTGGCGGTAGTGATCCCCCCTTGGGCTAAAAAATCCAAGTAGCTAGGTACCACTCAAGTAGTGAAAGATGTGCTTAACCATCTGCCAATGCTTGACACCTGGGCAGTGCATAAACTTGCTCATCTGTGAGACAACAAACTGAATATCTGGCCGAGTAATGCATTAGTAAATCAAGCATCCAATAGACTATTGATAGAGAACAACATCAAATGCATCTCCAGCATCATGAAGACTCAATCATAAACCTGTCTCCATAGGAGTGGCAATAGGTTTGGAGTAATCAAGGCCAAAACACTACAATAATGTGCTAGTATATTTTGTTTGACACAAAGCTATTCTGCCATCAACTTGCATAAATTGAATGCCCAAATAATGATGCAAATGCCCCAAATTAGACATCTCAAATAAGGCATGTAGGTCAACCTTAAAATCAGCAATATACTTCTCATGAGGACCAGTGAGCTACATGTCATCAACATACACAACAATGATCAGAAGCACATCATTAGCACGTTTAACATATAAGGTGCTCTCATTTGGATTGTTTTCAAAACCATGTGCAATCAGGTAGGCATGTATTTTTTCATACCAAGCATGTGGTGCATGTTTCAAACCATATAATGCCTTTTTCAACCTACACACTCGGTTGTCAAGCCCTTTCTACACAAAGCCACAGGGCTGAAAACATACACTTCTTCATGCAAGTCACCATTTAAAAATGCAGTTTTAATGTCCAACTAATGTACATTCCAACCATGATGAGCTACAAGTGCACAGATGCTACAAATAATAGTCATTCGGTAAGTAGGAGCAAATGTCTCATCAAAATCAATGCCTCTTTTGTGTGCATAACCGTTGGAAACAAGCCTAGCCTTGTACTTGTCAACTGTTCCATCAAGCTTACACTTCAATTTGTATACCCACTTAGTGCCAATGGCCTTCTTTCCAGGAGACAACTCACATAAAATCTAGGTACCATTCTTTATTATAGCATCATATTCAGACTACATAGCAGACATCCAATTTTCTGAATTTTATGCTTCATCAAATGAAACAGACTCATTCTCATCATAGAGACTAGACACAGCCATAGCATAACAATCTCATGCGAAAGAGGCACTGTGAGAGCTTGAACGACTATGATATGACGGAGATGCATCTAATTTGTTGTCATGCAAAGTCTGTGCCAACCATTTTGGCATAGTTTTTGCCTCCTCAATATGAGCTCTCTTGTCAACAAGTGCATCATGTAAATCTGCATAAAAAATGGAATGATTTGCATCAACACATGAAACATGTAAAGGCTGAGAAGTTGCCTCATTAGGACTAGCACTAGAGTGTCCACCTGTAAAAAGGGACAGCAAAGTATCATACATGTCTTTGGAGCTAACAAGTGTCTCCTTAGTACATGAAAGTAATGGCTGAATAGCATCTTCTACAAAAACAACATCATGGCTAACCAAAATGTGTTTAGTCTTTGGATGATACAGATGATAGCCTTTGCTTTTAGAACTGTAACCAACAAAAATACATTTCACTACTTTATCATCCATTTTGTTGCAATGTTGTTTAGGCACTAATGCATATGTCAGACAACCAAAAACATGCAGATGAGCAATAGATGGCTTGCAACCATGCCAAGCCTCATATGGAGTGATAGACTACAGTGCTTTAGTGGGACACCTATTAAGTACATATGTAGCACACATAATATCCTGAAGTCAGAAACTATGTGGTAAAGCCTGACTCTTGACCATACACCTCACCATCTCCATGAGTGACTTGCTCTTCTGTTCAACAACTCCATTTTGATGAGGCGTATATGACATTCTACACTGATGTTTTATCCCACGTTCAGCCAGAAATGCATTAAAGTCAGAACACATATACCCCCCAATCAGAACAGAGGGTGCCCATTTTACATGTTGATAGATTTTCAACCAAAACCAAAAACTATTTGAAGCATATAAACACTTTGGAATTTTCTTTCAATGGATATACCCATGCATGCCTGGAGAAATCATCAATGAAAGTCATGAAGTAAAGATAGTTTCCAAAAGAGGGTGTTTGCATAGGACCACATACATCATTGTGAACAAGCTGCTATTTTTGAGTACCTCGAACTAAACCATATTTTGGAAAGGAGGAATGCTGCATTTTTCCCAAGATACAGCCTTCACAGACATGTTTATCGGGTGCCTCAAGTTTGGGCAAAGAGGACACCATTTTAGATTTTTGCAAGCATAGCAGACTAGCAAAATCCAGATGACCAAAGCATGCATGCCAAAACTTTGCATCTGACATAGCCTAAGAATCATGTATTGCACATGCTGATTCATTCACTAATTTTTCATAATCTATGAGCTTATACAACCCATGACATAAGATGCAAGAAGCAATAATCATGTTGCCATTTGACAGATCATGAACTGTACATTTATCATCAACAAATTTCATAAACAAGCCAATCTTGGCTAATGTAGAAACTCATAATAGATTTTTCTTGATCCCTGGCACAAATAAAGCATCTAACAATGTAAAAGAACTACCATTAGTAGTAGTCAGAATGATCTTACCAACTCCTATGACATGATAAGAGGAGTTGTTGGTGCATGTGATAGTATTCCCTATAGGGAGAGGCTCAAGTGAAGTGAAGAAATTGCGCTATGAGGTGATATGTTTGGTTGCCCCACTATCAAAGTACTAAAAATCTGAGTCCACTATAGACATACACTGTTCATGAGAAGATGGTTCAAAACTGCAGGCAGTAATAAACGCCCATTCTTCATTTTGCACAAGATTAGCAAACTCTATGTGTTAGGCCGCCGGATTGGCACAATGTTACTTATATATTTTTATATACCGCATGCACCGAAAGGGCGTAGCGAAGTGATGTAACTTTTTACCTACTAATGAAGAGACATTACGGGGCTCTCCGGTGGTAGAGAAACGGGATCGCCAGACTGTCTGTCTGGGTGATTTGCGATCTTGTGGAGATGCCGTAGTGCAAATTTCAGATATTCTGAGTACTGTTACTCTGTCTTTGTTTAATTACATTAATTTTCGATAACACAGTAATGTTATGTTGACGTTAATCAGTCTAAGCGATGGTGATCATTAATTTATGCGTTAAAGACTGTGTAAGGAATAACCAAAATACGAACAGTAATACGGTGTAAAAGAAGTTATACTAGATAGTAGTGTACTGCTTAATTTGATAGTTGAGTTGGGAAAATCAGATAAAGGGCCTCTGCATTGTCAGACCCCTACCATCCCTAAGAACCCAAAGAGATTAAAAGTGGACGTGACGGAAGTCCCCTTTTAACACTGGTGCCGTCTGTGGGAAGATGGCAATAGATTGAGAATACTCAGTAAAGTTAGAGCAGTGCGTAAGGCAAGCGGTGTAGAGGTGATATATGCCGGTTACTCGGTCCGGCGAGTCTTATCCAAAGTATAGAAGAGACTAGCATCCCCTTGGGTAGTTCCAAATCTATTAGGGACAACTCCAGGTGGTAGAAGTGCAGGCCATTTAAGCCCAATTGTCGAAGGATCGGAGCCAGTTAGCAGTGATTCCGGTGCCAGTTTGGTGACACATGATGAGATTCCCGCAGATTCCGGTGTGATCCCGGTTCGTTCTGAAGAGGGTGCAGTGATTTCTGGGTGTACAGAGACACAGTGTGCAGATCATCCAACATTATCTGGTCAGGATTCCACTATTTTCGGTGACAGAGTTGTGTTCCCAAGTGAGACCGTTTCCGGTGAAAAGACAACCGGGTGCGGTGAAAGTTTGATAACTTCCGGTGGAAGTTCGATACCATTTTGTGGGAGTCTGAAGTTTTTCGGTGATAGTGCAGTACTACCTAGTGGATCCTTGTTACGTTCACCACTGTTCGGGGCAAGCTTGCCTACTCTTGATACTAAAGCTGAGGACAGACTATTTGATTTGGAGATAAGTAAGAGATTCAATGCCATTTTCGAGCCGGAAGGTGAGCAATCTGATAATACAGATTCCGAAGGACAAGAGACACCCCCTCAAAACTCAGGGAACAACAACAGTATCAATAATAGCACCATGAGTGGTCAACAGCAACAACAGCAGCAACAACAGCAACAACAACAACAACAACAACAACAGCCACATCCAATCATCCCACTACAACCAATTCCAACAGGGGTGACTTACACAAAATTCGGTGGATTTTCGGGTGACGACCCTGATGCACATGTGTGCACCTTTGAGATAAGCTATGCAGTGCTGAACCATCCACCCGATCCGGCGTACAAGGCTATCGTATTTCAGGCCACCTTAGTTAATGAAGCGGCTAGATGGTTGATTGAGTATGATATTAATCATTTCGTTAACTATGATGCTGTGCGGGATGCGTTTTTACAGAGGTTCCGGTTGAAGAAGAATCCTGCCGAAATCTTCGACTATTTGCAGAACAATCGATAGAAGTCGCACCAGATTGTTCAGGAATACACAACATTGTTTAGAACTCACTTAAGACAACCATGCCAAGCCTCATATGGAGTGATAGACTGCAGTGCTTTAGTGGGACACCTATTAAGTACATATGCAACACACATAATAGCCTGAAGTCAGAAACGATGTGGTAAAGCCTGACTCTTGACCATACACCTCACCATCTCCATGAGTGACTTGTTCTTCTATTCAACAACTCCATTTTGATGAGGTGTATATGACATTCTACACTGACGTTTTATCCCACGTTCAGCCAGAAATGCATTAAAGTCAGAACACATATACCCCCCAATCAGAACAGAGGGTGCCTATTTTACATGTTGATAGATTTTCAACCAAAACCAAAAACTATTTGAAGCATATAAACACTTTGGACTTTTCTTTCAATGGATATACCCATGCATGCTTGGAAAAATCATCAATGAAAGTCATGAAGTAAAGATAGTTTCCAAAAGAGGGCGTCTGCATAGGACCACATACATCATTGTGAACAAGCTGCAATTTTTGAGTACCTCGAACTAAAACATATTTTGGAAAGGAGGAATGCTACATTTTTCCCAAGATACAGCCTTCACAGACATGTTTATCGAGTGCCTCAAGTTTGGGCAAAGAGGACACCATTTTAGATTTTTGCAGGCATAGCAGACTAGCAAAATCCAGATGACCAAAGCATGCATGCCAAAGCTTTGCATCTGACATAGCCTGAGAATCATGTATTGCACATGCTGATTCATTCACTAATTTTTCATAATCTATGAGCTTATACAACCCATGACATAAGATGCAAGAAGCAATAATCATGTTTCCATTTGACAGATCATGAACTGTACATTTATGATCAACAAATTTCATAAACAAGCCAATCTTGGCTAATGTAGAAACTCATAATAGATTTTTCTTGATCCTTGGCACAAATAAAGCTCTGACAATGTAAAAGAACTAGCATTAGTAGTAGTCAGAATGATCTTACCAACTCCTATGACAGGATAAGAGGAGTTGTTGGTGCATGTGATAGTATTCCCTATAGGGAGAGGCTCAAGTGAAGTGAAGAAATTGCGCTCTGAGGTGATATGTTTGGTTGCCCCACTATCAAAGTACTAAAAATCTGAGTCCACTGTAGACATACACTGTTCATGAGAAGATGGTTCAAAACTGCAGACAGTAATAAACGCCCATTCTTCATTTTGCACAAGATTAGCAAACTCTATGTTTGGTGCAGAGGCCTCTGCAATAACCATTCCGGCCTCTTTTTTCTTTGCCTCTTTTGCAGCCAGTTTTGGACAATTCTTTATGACATGATCATTTGATTTATAGTACTTGCAAAACAATTTTTGCTTTTCTATTTTCTTGTCATCTCTGTTGTGAAGAGATGGATTTGTAGTTGATGAAGATGAAGTGGTGCTACAAAAACTTTGCACTACACCAGCCAAATGGACTCTAGAGATATGTGGTGGGCTCTTTTATCTTTCCAAACGATGTATTAGACACCCTATGTACCTTGGAAGATCACTCTCAAAAAGTTAAATCAAAAGAGATAAGTTGGAGTAGATTCAAGAGCCAAAAACTTGATATTCATGTTCATACACCTATCCAAAGTTTTGAACAATTCTCTGGCCACAGTAGCAATTAACTTAATTCCTTGTGGGGAACTCATATACACTTAGTCAGCTAACAATCATGAGTGATTTGATAAAGAGAGATGAACTACACAAAGAGAAACAAACTTAGCAATTCATAGGATGACCCCGATTTTCTCGGGCTGCAATAGTACTCAGACTCGTGATCAGTAAAATGGAAATATCTCAAGTTTTAAGACTCCAATGATTATGAAGTTCTGTAGGCATATACTAAGTATGCTGAATTTAAGAAGCTTTAAATCAAAGAAAATGGTGAATTATACACGGAGAAACAACTCTGACAAAATGACTATTCTGAGAGAGTGCTACTTGAGAAGAAGAAAACCAAGTGACATACTTGACTTCAAATGCTCATAGCTGAAGATTGAAACATCCAATTGTAATGAAAATTGGTGAGCATACAGCAGGCTTAGAGAGCTAACTTTATCAAGTTAAATCAATGAAAATCATGCACCAAGCTCAGAGAAATCATCTCTACAATCTGATTGAGAAAACTGTGAGATATGGCAGTGAACAATACACTTCACAAGAACATGAAGATATGAACTCAAATGATCATGAAAATGAAAGTATATTGATTGTACAATACAATGGACTTACTGATACATATGTGTGCTTTGAAACCACACCTTGATATGGCATAAAGCTCAGCTCTTGGAGGTCTTCTCTTTACCACGACTAAAATTTCCATGTATTTATAGTTGATCTTGGGAGCCTAACTTCCCTCAATCACTCTTCAACCTATTAGTGATTGATTTGATTCTCCAACTACCATCAATCATGAATTCGTGGCTTCTCTTTCTTCTTTTGATCAAGTGGACTCAACCACTTAAGATTCTTTCACTTTTACATTAAGTAAAGACTTAAAAAGTACAAGAGGGAATTCACAAGTGAACTCTAGAAGGAGTAGACATTTTCTTCAAGTTTTCTAAGCCTTTTGATGACTCAAGCCAATACTTAGGCTTGTCATAGACTTGCTCCAACATCTTTCATCCTTCTTTGATTGTGTAGAATTGGTAGATTTTTGTTTGCTAGTAGAAGAGGGCCATTTACCTTTGCCCTTCTAACTAGCCTGGAAAGCTTGATTTGCATCATGCATAATGGACCTGTTCTACGTAGATTGATCTTCTTGCAACAAAACAGAGACTAACTCCTCAAATGTTAAGGCATTTGGATTGCCTTTCATTGTCAATCGAAGAGTAGAAGTAGAACTCTAATATGAATCTAGAAGACCATTGAGAACAGTCTAAAGACGTGAACTATTTCGCAAGACTTCATGAGCAGAAATCAATTGCTCCGAATCTTTGATCTTTATCAAAAAACTATCCTTGGAATCTTCTTCATTCATGTGCTCACTCTCCAACTGTTTTCAGAGCTAAGCAACACGAGCCTCATTCATTGCCTAGTATAAAGTGGTAAGTGTATCCTAAGCATCCTTTGCTGATCGACAAGAGCGAATGTGAAGAATAATGGCATGTTTCACAAACAAGGGTATCAATGCATGTGTCTGAGCATCTCTACCATGCCAACAAAGTTGTTGTGTAGTAGGTGCAGTAGGAACCACAACATCAACAGGAACCTTGTCACTCTAGCACAATGGCAAGTACCAATGTGAGGAGATTCATCTCATAAATATCAATCTGTGGAGAGGTGAGGACTAGTATGAAGACTATGAGCAAGTGATGGCACAAGTGCGTGAGTGAAAGCACACAAGCATGCACACACATACACACACACATGCACAAAGTAAGACTAAAGAGTGGAACAATGGAAGGACTTCGATTACAAAAGAACTCTCTTACAAAGCTGAAATCTACAACAAGCTAACTTCAAAAATGAGCTCTCCAACCCTTTTTATAGTTTTTTGAGTGGTTTTGGCCCTGTCCAGACCTAATGTCTGACCTAGTTAAAAATAAGGTTCCAGGGCTTATTTGCGGCTCAAACGGAGTCTAAAAATTATGAAAAGTGGTAGGATGGTAATTCTAATACTGCTCAACCTCGAGGACTCCTAGGCTTGAACAAAATGGAGTTGCAAAAATGAGAAATGGTATTTACAATGGTTTTTAGTGATAAAAGTTACTGTTTTTATAGGGATTTCTTCTGAAAATTTGACAGGTGCTTCTTGGAGCTCCCTACTTGCTCCTTCTTCTTGTGTGTCCACTCACTTGATGCGCTTCCATGCTTTGTCCTTAACCTTGAGCTTCAACACTCCCCCCTTCTTGAGTCTGTCATCCTTGACAAAACCTTGTTGTAGTGGTTGTTCCATGTAGTATGTTGAGAGGTAGTGTCCTTCATGTATCAATAGGAGTGGTCCATCTTCCCAATGTAGCCTGGTCGATTGTCGGGTTCTTCAATTTTCCACTACTAGCCTATTCGAGATTTGTGCCCAATGTATGTACTTCTTCCTTGGATTTGAGCTTTCAAAGGTTGTTAGTTGCTCAAAAGAGGTTGTCGATGTTGATCTTGAGCAGCTATCTACTGTCAATTGCTTCCTGCGTACTAATGTTGTACCCTGAATTTCCTTGAATCTTTGAGACATCAGTTTTATAGTATGAGGCCAAGTACTTGTGACCCATAATGATTGATGGTTAAGTGCATTAGTGCATGGGTTGGAAAAAATAGGTGTCTTATGCACGGCCTTGTAATGTAGCCCTATGCATGCATACTTGGGAAATGCATTGGAAGAGTTATGGTGCAAGAAGTTGGGTCTTGAGCTCAGTGCTCAAGGGTATGCCGACGAAGAGGTTTCCTAATCGATCATGGTTATAGAGTTTTGTATCCAGAGTGGTTTGTTCTTTGGTGTTGTGGATGCTACTAGTACCTTAGGCTTCCAAATCCATATCCTTGATGATTGTCTACTTACTTTTGCTGAAGGGTTGAGTTTATCTTCTTTTGGTCTTTGTGCTCTATTCTTACCCTTTTGTCTCCTTGGCTTCTTTGTTGAGACCTTTTGCATGGTGGGGAGCATAGGCTGTTGTGTCTGTAAGAGCTTCTTGGGTACCAACATCTATAATCACCCTTGTTGAGCTCCAGCTTATTTCTTAGGCACCCAGATTTGTCGGAGATCTTTTGGTTGAGGTGGTCCTAGTTGCTTGTTTCTTCTCTTCGCATGGTTGGATTGCCTGAGTGGAAATTGTGTTGGCAAGGCTGGTGGTTGCTCTTCTTTTTGTACCCAAATCTGTTTCATGCTCGGAACTACTTTCTTCTTGAGATCTCTTTGTCTATTTGATATAGCCGTTGTCTTGTACTATTTTGCTTGCCCTTGTGGTTGAGTTGTGGTTCCGGCATTAGTCCTTGCATGAGAGGAAGTGTCCGCTTGTCTTTGAGCCAGTTCTTCCATGATTGATTTCTTCTAGAACACAAAGCTTTTGACACATACAACATCTTTTTTTCTAAGATTAGCCCTAGAAGAACTAAGAGAATGTGTGACATCTGGATTTGTGAGCATGCAATTCTCTAATTCTAATGTGATGCATTGTTCCTATACCCAAACTTGAAGAAGTTGACTTCTTAGGTTCAATTTGACTACATGGTCGTAAATCCAGTCTTGACCCAAAACAAGTGGCTCTGTAAGGTCCTCATCGTGACACACTAGCATTTTGACCTTCATCGGAACATCTTGAAAGTAGATAGGAAGTTCCACGTCACCCAAACAAGGGGTTTCCACACCTCCCAAACCTATGAGATAGGCTTCTATGGGCTTGATATTCAATTGCAGGTCTTGGCAATATGAAATTCTAACTGCACTAGTTGCTGCACCTGAGTCAACCAATGCTCTCATAGTCCTTACACTCTTTTCTCATCCTACCTCCACTTCTTCTAGCAAGGGATGACACATGAACACTGAAATATCATAACCCTCCTCATCACAATGAGGTGTCCATTGTTCTTCATTGACTGCGATGTCCATGGTAGCTAAGATTTCTATCGAGCCATGAGGCTCAAATTCCTCATCTGGAAATATCATCAGTGCATAGGATGGGTCTTTCACTGGTCTATCTTCTTGAGAAGTTCCTTTTTCTCTCGCTTTTAGGCATCTTTCCTCTTCCTCTACGACCTTGCACATCCACAAGTGAGTATCTTCATGCAGCCAAGATGGATCAGGTCAACTTCTAGAATGCACAGAGATAGAATCTTCTTTTGCATTGTGGATAGGATTCCACTGTAGGGGTGGTACATCTCTGAAGGTGTAATCCTTCATATTGATCTTGGTGGTTGTTGGCAGTCAAGGAACTGAAGGACTCACAAGACAAGGAAGTCAACGAAGGGAGTCGGAGCGAAGAGAAGGTACAAGCAGACAGAGTAGTCAAAGAAGATCGGGCAAGTAGGCCATTATTTTTTTAGGAAGCTAAAGCATATCAAAGAGGTGGACACATAAGGAGAAGGAGCAAGTAGGGAGCTCGAAGATGTGTATGTCAAATCGTTAGAGGAAATCCCTACAAAAATAGTGATTTTCATCACTAAAAGCCATTGTAAATACCATTTCATATTTTTGTAGCTCCATTTTGTGCAAGCCAAGGAGTCCTTGAGCTTGAGGAGCACTAGAAGTAGCTACCTACCAGTTTTCATAATTTTTAGACTCCATTTGAGCCTTCAAATGGGGCCTAGAACCTAATTTTTAACTAGGCTGGACACTAGGTCTAGACACAGCCAAAACCTAGTCAAAAACTATAAATAGAGCTAGAAAGCTCATTTTTGAGGTTAGCTTGTAAATGATTTGAACTTGTATGAGCATTTTGGAAGTAATCTAAAGAACTCCATTGCTTCTCTCTCTTTGTCTTACCTTGTGTGCACGTGTGTGTATGTGTGTGCATGTTTGTGAGGCTTCTCACTCACGCACTTGTGCCTTCACTTGCTCGAGGTCATCATACCATCCTCACGTCTTCCCGGATTGACATTAAAGGAGGTACTACTCATCACTGAGCTACACCAAATTTGGGCACCGTTGCCGGGGATCGAGCTTTGAGGACGAGTGTGTGATGGTAAGACGTAGATTTGAGACGTTGGTGTTGTAGGTAATTTCTTTACTTTTCTTATTTTTCTCTTTCTTACCTCACCATCATCATCACCATCATCATCCTCACCATATCCAATCTCCATCTCCATCATTGCGAAAAATTTCAGTTTTTTGATCATATCACCTTCTCCCTTCCATTTCCTTCATTCCACTTGTGAGAGAGAGCGAGAGAGTGAATTGTGTGCACTCCTTTTTGCCTATTTTCTGAGTGATCTTGCATGTACAGCTGTATCATCGTGTCCAGCACACTGCGTAGGTACGGAAAAGTTCAGAACTGTCTCTGTGTCGCAGACCTCTGTCGATCGCGATCGACAGAAAAATCTCTCATTTGGTAAAACAAAGCACCCCACAATGACATGCACAAGGAGCACATTCCAAATCACTAGAAAAAACTAAAAAATTCCGTGTTTTTTTGTCAGTCGTGATTGACACTGTCGATCGCGACCGACAGCCACGATCGACAGATTCTGTCGATCGCGACCGACAGAGACGACCGACTGACCCTGTCAATCGTGATTGACACCATCGATCGCGATCGACAGCCACGACCGACACCCCTGTCAGTCGCGATTGACACCGTCGATCGGGACCGACTGAATTTTGACGATTGACTGAATTTCTCGCATTGCCACGTGTCCATCGCGACGGACACATCCTCGATTGACTGAAATCACGGCGAAAATCACGGAAAAAGTTTCGATCACGATTGACACCATCGATCGCGATTGACAGGACCCACGACCGACTCTGTCGATCGTGATTGACACTGTCAATCGCGATTGACGTGTCGATCACGACCGACAGGCCCGACGGACACCTCTGTCAATCGCGATTGATAGACTTGTCGATCGCGATTGACAGGCTTTTTCGGCTAAATTTCTAGGGTTTTTAATACCAAGTTTTGGGGTAATTTTTGGCGTACTTATCAACCAATTAGTGATTTGTGAGGTCCCTACAAGTGTGTTTTGAGAAAAATCCTGGGATTTGTCAGCTTGTTTGAGCCCTGTTTTGAAGTTGACCATACCCTGGGGTAGGAAAACTGAAGGATCCTTGGGATTGTTTTCCATAAAGGCAAAGGGAAATTTGGTCTGTGAATTACATGCATGAAAGTGACCTGTCTGTCGTTTGAATTGAAGTCTTGAACTAACTTTGGGACTTTTACAGGTCCATTGAGAGCACTTGAGGGCATCCAAAGCAAGGGTGATTTGCAAGCTTGAGAACCGAGTTCTTTAGCACCAAAGGGCAAGGGATCAACACGCGAGGTTGGAATACTCTCAACTCCCTCTATCAATTCCTAGCTTAGGCTAAGTAAGATATAGTGCTAGAAGTAAGTCAGGGTGACGGTAGGCATTTATCAAGTTGAAGACTACATAAATACTCAAGTTCAAGCTAACAACATAATCTTTGTACGATCGATTACTTTAAAGGAAAAGACTTAACGTGGAACGATCAACTTCAAGCGCGAAAATTAACTCAAGTATTCCTGACGTTGTGGTATCAGACAAGATCCTAAACACGATAGTCGACTAAAAAGAATCAAGTAACTGATACAAAAGAACTCAGCAACGAGGTTGTACTTGGGTAAAATTGGGGATTGCTCAATAAAGCATATGAACCTTAGATCAGGACGATATCTAGGGAGGGATAGACAAAGTCTTAGGTCTTCAGAGGCTAGTGTTAATCATACTGCTAGGTCTTGGGCCCAGCAGTTGAGCCATTATTCGCACTACCCTAGCTCTAAAACTAGTGAGTTAGAGATGTCCCACGGTATGGAGAGACCTACAGGAAGCTCTGGAGTGCCATATTTACATAGGGTAGAAGGCCCTTACAAGATGCAACTCGAATACCTTAGGACCAACCGATTAGGTGCTAGCATTTATGAGGACGGCCTAGGAAGGTCTGTGGTACAGATCAAAAACCCAGACCAATCCATTGGACTAGAACATCCAGCGGTCAAGTTCGAAAATGGAGCATACTTGGACAAAGAAGGAACAATATACGTAGTCACCAGTCACCCAAATAGGACAGACGAGTTCGGAAACGTGATCCCTGAGACGGACATAGGTGACCTAGAGCAAGGAAACATGGGTGTAGAACCTAAAACCCCCCGAGGCAAATCTGTTCTTACTAAAATCCTCCATCCCGAGTGGGTTCCCCAGGACAATAAGAGCATAGATCTACTCCTGAACTGAGAGACTGATGAAGCCTTTTGGAGGTATAGATCTTATCAGCCAAATGAGGTAGGAACAACCATGGTATATGAGTTCAAAGATCCTGATAGCCCAGGCAGAGTGACCTACTTAGATCATGCTTCAGAGAGGATCTTTGTGGTTACAGAAAATGATAGGCATGCTTACACTTGGAAAGGTGAATTTATTTTCCCCCAACCAAGATCGAATGTGTCCGTCACCCAGGAGGAGCTGGAACATCCCAAGCTCATGGAGCTCAAAGAGACAGACATAGAGATAGACCTGAGGTAAGCTTTGCCAATCCAGTGGGAAGAGAAAGAACGAGAACGGAAACAAATAGAGCGGAACCTAAGGGACTTAGAGCCCCAAGGAACCAAAGGAATGTTGATGATTTCCCTCTACCAAGGCCTAGGGAACACACCAGAACATTGAGACCTACACAACTGGTTAAGTCCATGAAGAACTACTTCGATGGCATAGGAGACCCGTATGATCATGTGGCTGAGTTTAGGCAAGTCTTGAGAGCTGAACAAGTTGAGGACCTATTCACACAGTATAATGCCTTTGGTCTAACCCTTAGGAACACAGCCCTTACGTGGTTTCAACCATTGAATGAGAGACAGTTCAGGAGCATAAACCAACTCTTAGAGGCCTTCATCACTGAATTCTCTAAAAGTGGCATAAGGCATAATACTTCCTCATTGATACATAGCTTCAAGCAGACCCCTCAAGAGACAGTTAGACTTGCAGGAAGAAGGTTTAGGCAATACCTAGAGAGATGCCCTGTTCCATAGTTACCCACACCCGCCAAACAGGTGGCATATGTGGGTAAGTACCAAATTGAGGTCATATGTGTACTTGAAGGACCCTAGGACCATTGAAGAGTGTGTACGCATGTGCATCGACATAGAGGATAACCTAGGGGAAGAGTTAGAGCTTTCCAAAATCTATAAAGATTCAGATAGTGCCTCTAGCTTTTCTTCCACACAATCTACATCTATTGAGGAACTCACAGAAAAGGTAGCTCAAAAACTAGGTGTCTCTAGCAAACAAATTTCAAGATTTGCCCCAGTAAAGAGATGCTATACTTGCGGTGGTGACCACATGGCAAATGTATGTCCCATTATGGCTCAACCCCAAGTAAATCCTAGTAGCCACTACTGCACCATAGAACGGAGGTACACCAATCACACCGTGCAAGATTGCCCCTACAATAAGCAAGCAGTTAGGCAGACGTACCCACAACCATACCCTCAACAAGGTAGATACCAGAACCAGTACCCACCACAGCAGTATGCTAGGCCTCAACAAACCTACCAACCCTACCAAAACCAACAAAGGCCTCAGCCTGTGTTAGCACAACAACCCCCTGCTCCAGCTAATGTAATTCCGGTGAAGTATGCAGCTGCAGAAGAGAATTTGAATAGAGCTATAGTGCCAGTAACGCCATTGCTTTCAGAAAGTGATCCCAGTGACCATAGCTTTGATTCTACACATGTTGATAGTCCCCAGGCTTACTACATGCAATCTCCTGAACATGGTGAGTCCTACTACAGTGAAGGACCAAGTGAACCTAGTTGGGAGCCAGAGTACACAAATGTAATGTACACAAACCCTAACTCTAGACCCCAACCTAGGCAGGTAAGACCCCCATTCCCTAGAGGACCATGCTATAGATGTCAGAGAGATCACCTCATTCGTGATTGCCCCTTACCTCCACCTACACAACCCCAGTCAGTGATAATTCAAGGCTTTTGCCAAGATTGTGGGAAGGAGCATCTCTTATGAGATTGCCCAAAGAACCCCAATAATATGCCAAAAATTACTCCTATCAATGTTATTGGGTTAGTAGTGGACTCTACAAGAAGTGTGACGTCCACTGCACCAGTACAGGTGGTCACTAGAGCTCAGGCATTGCAGCAAAACCAAGGGGTAGGCCAGGAGAAGAGCTCTGTGAAACTGAGAGCATAACTAAGAAGAGAACTAGAGCCTGGAGAGATAGTAGAGAAAGCATGAAGAGGCAATGGGCTAAGAAGACGAGTGAACTCGAGGAAAGCCTAAGGGAAACAAAAGCCAGGATAATTGAACTCACATGTCAAACTCCCTCTCACACTACCCCACCCCCACCATTCATCACCATCCGATCCAACACCTTCCAACCCACCTCACATAATCCCACCACCCCCTAGAGTAGGATCAGTATTAGCAGATCCCACTCCCGAGGACCTTAACATGATGCTTAAGGCATATCAGGCCAGAATCCAAGAAGGGCCAACCGTAACTGATCATGAAAAGTGTTACCTGAAAGCAGAACTAGAGCTTGAACAAACCAAAATCTGTGCTAAGATGGTGGAATTGGCTCAAACCATGTTTGAAGCCAGTCGCCTCTTCAACATCTCTAGTTCAACTAAGACGCAGTTGCACTTTGATGGACTGCTAGAAAGATTGGAGAGGTTAATTGCACAATCAGAAAAGGAACCCACCCCTCCAAGTAAGGGCAAGGCAAGTATGAGGGCAAGCCTTCCTGCCCAGGAAGCCTATGTGCCTAACTCTACGGAGCCAGACACATCTTCTTCTATGAATCGGTTCACACCAGAATTCCTCCGAGAGATTCAAGAAGACAAATGGGCTAAAGAAAGTGAAGTCCCTCCTCCCATTGAACTTGTGGATAATGCACAGGACCAATTCCCACAAGACATCCCATCCATTTATGAAGAGCAGGAGAGCACTCAGTCTCAAGAGAGATTAGACTTTGAGTCTAACTCTTTACAACAACTACCCCATTTCACAGGCCCATGGGAGGCAAAGTCTACGTGTATGCGAGCACCCACTGTCATGGTAAGAAATGAAGATTCAGTCTTACCTAGGAACACAGAGGTAGTGAAAAACACTAAAGTGCAGTGTAACCTCACTTTAGAAGAGCTACTCAAAGTAAGGCCAGAGCTATGGAAACATGTAGCCAAACAAGTACCAAAGATAGCAAAACCTCATTCCCAGGTAGGTTCTCATAGGACTGTGCCAAAAATTCCTCTAGATAAGATAGGAGACATGAGTGAAGGAGAAGAAGGAAACACCTATCTCCCCATCACCCATCAAGGATACACAACCAAGGCAATTCTGGACTCTAGTGCAGGAGTCGCAATTGCTACCACTTCCCTATGGAAGCGTTGGGGCAAGCCAACACTCAGGCCAACGAGAATCAAATTGCAGATGGCGGATGGTCACATAGAGAGGCCTTTAGGACTACTTGAAGGAATAACCCTCACTACTTGTGGTGTAGAGTTTGAGCACACATTTGCTATATGTGACTTTAGCAAAAATCATGCCTATGAGATGATTTTGGGAAGACCATTTATGCGACAGTTGCAAGTAGTACAGGATTGGGGAACCAATCCCTTGTACTTGCAACACTTGGGTGTTACGACCAAAGTGAATCTCAAAGATTACTCTCATAGAGATGTCCCTCCTATCCAATGGAACCCCATCCATAGAGCCAAAGATGATACGGAGTCTGTGCATTCCATAGGATCAGGATCCTCATGGATGCATGAAGACACCCACTTATGGACGTGCAAAGTAGCAGTAGAAGAAGAGAAGAGAGAAAAAGCCAGAGAGGTAGGTGCGAAGGAAACACATAGATCAATCCAAGACCCAGCCTATGCACCTATAGTATTTCCGGATGAAGAGTTTGAACCTCACGGCTGGGCAGAAATTTTAGCAACAATGGATGTAGCCATCAATGAAGAACAATGGACACCTCACTGTGACGAGGATGGCTATGACATTTCAGTTTTCTCCATAGAGCCAATCATGGGAGAGGTAGTTTTAGAAGAGTGCGAACCTAGCCCTGATGCATTTGAGGATGCAAGTGACTCCGATCTAGAGTCAATCATTATGGACCCACCTTTTGCATCAGATGAAGAATACTTCTATGAAGTAGAATTCCAACCTCAGAGACACGAAGAGATAACAAACGGTGTACGATTAACCACACAAGTGACTGCTAATAATGATAGCAAGAAACGGAAGAAGAAAGACGTTCCCCCGGAGGAAGAAGAATCTTTGTTTGAGGTCCCTGAAAACTTTAAAAAGTATGAGATAGACGATAGGAGAGTCATGATAAGAATGCCTAAACGAGAGGTACAATCAAGAGAGGCCTATGATAACAAAGAAACCACCAAGAGAATAGTGGTAGCCCTAGAAGAAGGAGAGGAGAGATGCATGTACATAGGCCATGACCTAACAGAGAAAGAAGAGCATGCGTTAATAGCATTACTAAGAGAATACAGAGATGTATTCGCTTGGAGTTACAAGAATCTGAAAGGTGTAGACCCTGACATATGCTCACACACCATTCCCATGACCGTAGATGCCAAACCATCCAAGCAGAAGCCATACACTTATAACGATAACTACGCTGCTAAGATCAAAGAGGAGATAGATAGACTGATAGAAGTTGGATTCATCTATGAAATTGAGCACACTGAGTGGGTATCCCCCATTGTAGTGGTGCCCAAAAAGAATGGCAAATTACGTGTGTGCATTAACTTGAAGAAGGTCAATGCAGCCACAATTCGAGATAACTATCCACTTCCAATTACCGAGCATCTATTAGAAAGGGTAGCAGGCAAGGAAGTCTACAGCTTCCTTGATGGATTTTCGGGCTACAATCAAGTAGCCATTGCTCCGGAAGACCAGCATAAGACAGCTTTTGCCACAGAATGGGGCATATTTTCCTTTCGAGTAATGCCATTTGGGCTTACCAATGCTCCTGCAACCTTCCAAAGATTGATGTGTCACGTATTTAAAGAGTTCCTGAGGAAGAGTTTAGAGGTCTATGTTGATGATCTCTGCGCTCATTCCAACATAAGACAAACACACATACCTGAGCTCAGGCAAATCTTTGACAAATGTAGAGAATATCAAGTTTGCTTGAACCCAAAAAAGTGTGTTTTCATGGTCAGGCAAGGCAAGATTCTAGGACACATAGTGTCAAAGAATGGCATATCCACCGATGAAGAGAAAGTAAGAGCCATAGCCAAGCTACCTAGGCCAAAGAATGTCAAGGAAGTACAGGCTTTCATGGGACATTGTGGTTATTACCGACGGTTTATACACATGTAGGCCATCATAGCAAAGCCTCTGTATGGACTTTTGACTAACTTTGAGTGGACCGATGAATGTGAAAACTCTTTCAACGAACTCAAAAGGAGATTGTGTTCAGCACCAATCTTGACCACACCAGATTGGAATAAGCCCTTTCATGTTCACGTGGATGCATCCAATTATGCTATTGGATGTGTACTCGCACAACCTACTGGTGAAGGTAATATGGATCTTCCCATTGCCTATGCTAGTAGACAGCTAAATGCTGCTGAACGGAATTATACCACTAATGAGAGAGAAGGCTTAGGCATGGTGTATGCGGTTAAGAAGTTTAGACACTATTTGCTTGCAAATAAGTTTAAATTTTTTACCGATCATCAGGCATTATTGTACTTGGTAAACAAACCATGCAATACATGCCGATTAGTAAGATGGTTTCTCTTACTAATGGAATATGACTTTGAGGTCGTGGTGAGGAAAGGGAAGACTCACTTGAGAGCAGACCACCTCTCTAGGCTCACATCTGGAGAAGCCGCACAAGGAGTATCAGATGACCTTCCTGATGCTTACTTGTTTAATTTGGAAGTTATACCTCAGTGGGCTAAGCCATTAGTACTAGTATTGACATACGGGCCTAACCACCCAGTCATAAACACTCAAGGTAGAGAGGTAGTAAAAGCCCAGAAGTACCACATCATGGCAGGAAGCATGTACAAACAAACAGATCAAGGGATCCTAGCTTGTTGTGTGGAAGAGGATGAGTACGCTAAATGGTTGCAATTGGCACATGTAGGTGCATTAGAGCAACACTACTCAAAACAACGAACCCTGCAGACACTAAGGAGAATCGGAGTGCATTGGCCTACTATGGAAGCTGATGTACATAAGATGTGTAAAGAATGCCTAATCTGTTGCACTAAACCACCTGTGGAACATGCCACTCTATATCAAGTGTCCATAGTGCCAGATTGGAGTGAACCATTAGTAGATTTCTTGAGGACGAGAACATTCCCTCAAGATATGACACTGGCCAGACAAAGAAGTCTAGAACAAGAAGCCCTAGATTACTCACTCATTGTTGATAATCTATACAAGCGTGGTAAAGATGGTTACTTGAGAATATGTGTCCATGAGAGTGAATATCTTAAAATCTTGGAAACTGCTCACCAAGGTGTAGCAGGAGGACATTTTGGACCAGATAGGGTGATTAAAGCAATCCTGTTTGCAGGCTTGTGGTGGCCTACCCTTCACATGGATGCACATACCTATGTGAAGAGATGTGATGTTTGTCAGCGAACTCAGTATCCTATACGCAAAGATGAGATGCCACTGAAATCTATGATGGGTGGACGTGCATTTTCTAAGTGGGGAATAGACTTCGTAGGTCCTATTAATCCCCCAGCTAAGGGTTCACATGCTTAATACATCATTGTTGCCACAGACTATCTAACAAAGTGGGTAGAGGTAAAAGCTACTACAAAGAACGATGCTCAGACGACTGCTAAGTTCTTATTTGAGAATGTGTTCACTAGATATGGGCTACCCATAGAGCTAGTCAGTGATAGAGGCACACACTTCTTGAATTAAGTTATTGAAAATCTTCTCCAAGAGTTAGTGCACAAGAAGTCTGCTCCCTATCACCCACAAGCTAATGGGCAAGCTGAAAGCACAAATAAGATTCTGTGCAATGTGTTGACCAAATTAGTGAATAATAAACGCTCTGATTGGGACAAACAGCTACACCATGCTGTTTGGGCATACCAAGTTGCCTATAAAACGGTACTCCAAGCCACTCCCTTTCAGATGGTATTCAGTCAAAATGCAGTGCTACCATTGGACTTCTTGATACCTACACTGAAAGTAGCACATGAGCATGAATGGACGGGTCATGAACTCTCTTCGAGGATTCTTGATCTCGAACGATTAGGTGAAACCAGACTAAGAGTGGCAGCGGGAATATATGCAGCTAAGAAAAGACAGAAGGCATACTTTGATGCCCACGTTAAGGATAAAGGCTTGAAGGCAGGAGACTTAGTTTTAGTCTACACCTTGAAGCAACATGCAAGAAAATTAGAGAAACGTGGCTATGGACCTATGATCATAAATAGGATCTCAACCAGTGGAGCAATTCAACTCGCTACACTGGAAGGTGATGTTCTCCCTAGCTATATAAGCGGATGCAGAGTCAAGTTATATCAAGAACCCCTGACAGAGGAGATGCTAAATCGACTCAACACTGCCAAAAAATGCAAGGAAGAAGAAAAACGAGTTCGAGAAGAGGCACACGCGGAAGCATTGGAACGCATCCGAAGGATGAGGTTGCGAAGACTGGGTAGAGATCAGCCTAGGACAGATGACTATGCAGCTCAAGGATATCATGTGGCAATGTGTGAAGTTTTAGGTATTAGCTCTCATAGGATAATTGATCGACGTCCTTTTGTAACCTTAGAGATAGGACAAGGAAAGGGTGCGAGGACTGTAAGAGCCTTGATTGACTCAAGTGCAGCCACTAGTGCTGTTAAATTTTCTTACTGTCAAAAGTTGAAATTAACTGTCAATCCTATAGAAGCATATCTCATAGGATTGGGAGGTGTGGAAACCCCTTGCATGGGCGAGGTGGAACTTCCCCTCTACATTCAAGACGAAGTAATGACAGTCAAAGTACTAGTGTGTCAAGATGAGGACCTCACTGAGCCTCTTGTCTTGGGTCAGGACTGGATCTATGATCATGCAGTCAACCTAAACCTAAGAAGTGGACTTCTTCAGGTATGGGTAAATCATAGTCGAATTACAGTTGAATTAGAAAATGAGGCACTCAAGGAACTAGGTAAGGCACAAACTCCTGGTCCGTCTAGGGGTGCACATGAAGTTGACAATGCTATTCTTGTCCAAAATTGTGTGATGCAGAAAGAGGATTGTCCCAACAACGGAGTCAAGGATAAGACGGAACTCCCTTCTTTTCCAAAGGCCAGAGGGAGGCAGCAACCAAAGGCAGATCAAATATAGAAGGAGCAGAGTACTACCTATACTGGAGGCCAAAAAAACGTGCAAAGCAGAATGTCTCAGCCATTGAAACAAGTGTGGGTGCGGAAAGGCGAACACCCTGTGGCGACCAAGCCAACCCCACGGCCAAGATTTCTTATTAGTAATCAACAACACGACACTGATAAGAAGTCTTTCAGAAAGTCTTCTGCGAAAGTGAAGTCTATTTGGGTACCCAAGAAGTCGAAGAAGGCTAGCCCACAACCAAGACAAATTTGGGTGCCTAAGGCTTGCTTGCGGGCTCAAATAGCTACACAAAAACCACATCCCGTACAACATGGTGATTCTTGTAAATGGGTCCCTAAAAAGCCTCATTTCCAAGCAGATGCTCTCACCAAGCCCTCCGGAGTCTCCACAAAATCAAGACCAACAACCATTCTGTTTGTTTGGCAGCCCAAAACGTGTAATAAACCCCGCGACCCTCATTTGTAAATTCATAACCACTTACTCACTACATCACTCATACACCGCATCTTTCCATTTAGCTCTTAGGAATATCCATTCACTAACTACACACACGATCCGTAAGCACTTATTGACCTACTAACCTCTCACTAAAATCATGTTAATGTTGTAATGGGGACGCATGAACACTTGGTGTCCATTGGCAATGTTAACATTCATTTGTCTATTCTCACAGAACTGGTGACCAGTCTCTTCACCATGGCCGAGGCAGGAACTAGCTCCCAGGCAGGCACCAGCCCCCAAATCGTGGACATTGAAAGTCTTCCCATTGAAGAGGAATTGAAGGAACACCCAGTGGCATTGAGGGCATTACACGCCATACCGATTCAGAATCCTCCACAGGGGCACACAATGCCGGTCAGCAAAAACTCACATTGGTTCAGTGATGTGGCCGGATCTCTGGGTGAAGGCACTTACATGTGGGAGGCCGAGATAGAGTTCAACGGGCGATGGGGCAGATATCATTTTTTCACCAGGGAATTTGAGAGGCTTCAAAATGATGAAGGTCTGAAACCCATCTGGAAGAAGGCTGGACTCTATGACTATTTCAAGGCTCAGTTACCCAAGTCAGATTTTCTACGGTGTTCCTACTTAGTTAGCACTCTGACCCCTAGTAAAGAGAAAAAGGGATATAGTACCTTTGTTCTACCATCACTGACCAGAGGCAATGAATTAAAGCGTTTCAAAATTGACGAACAACTTGGTGAGGGAAGCTCTTGACATGAAAGGCATGCATATCCCCACCGAGAAAGAGACGATGGTCCCGGATAACATGAAAAATAGGAACCTGACTAAGCTCAAAGACATGGTAGCAATGACACCCACAATCACCATCCACTTGTGAATGGTCATGCAACATTTCACATTCCCAGCTCAAGAGCGGTTCACCATGCCACCCAAGAAGATATGGTTCAGTCTATATTTGGCAGATGCCTTTAACTTGACAATCAACATGCCGCATTGGATTATCGACCAAATCCACTTGGCACATCAACGGTGGTATAAAAAGCAAAAGTCGGTACTGTATGGATGCTGTGCCCTCACCAGGATTGTGTATAGATGTTTGGCTTATGATGTGCCAGTTCAAAGGGCATTAATTTGGACCAGGGTACAGGAATTTCAACGTAGACTATCAACCGCAGGGCTGCCATCAAAGAAAATGAGAGGTGCAGTTCAGATGCCCTGTGCACAAGCCCGCGGTGCGACACTGACACCTGAGACAACTCCACGACTTCCGAGGCGTGTACAACCCTTCACTATCAGATTACCAAGACACAACACTGATGGACCGAATCTGGTGTTTCCACCTGTACCAACCGACCTAGAGTTTCCTCATGGATTCACATTAGAAGACCTAACTGATGAGGAGGTAGCTAGGATAATCGAGGCTGTTAACACGGAAGTCGAGGCCGAACAGGCAAGCGGCCAGCAGACAGTCGCAGACCAACCCCATCCAGTCCAACCAAGAGTAGTTGAAGTGGAGGATGAAGAAGAAGAAGAGCAGGAGGAGGAACGAGGAGGAAAAACAGAGGAAGAAGAGCAAGAATAAACAAGAAGTTCCACAGGAACTTGAGGGTGCCCCGGTGTCACTCTAGCACAATGGTGTCACTCTAGCACAATGGTGAGTACCAACGTGAGGAGATACACCTCATAATTGTCAATCTGTGGAGACGTGAGGACCGGTATGAAGACCGTGAGCAAGTGATGGCACAAGTGCGAGAGTGAAAGCACACAAGCATGCACACACATACACACACACGCGCACAAAGTAAGAGTAAGGAGTGGAACAATGGAAGATCTTCGATTATACAAGAGCTCTCTTACAAAGCTGAATTCTACAACAAGCTAACCCCAAAAATGAGCTCTCCAGCCCTTTTTATAGTTTTTGAGTGGTTTTGGCCCTGTCCAGACCTAGTGTCCGGCCTAGTTAAAAAATAGGTTCCAGGGCTTATTTGGGGGCTCAAACGGAGTCTAAAAATTATGAAAATTGGTAGGATGGTAGTTCTAATACTCCTCAAGCTTGAGGACTCTTCGGCTTGAACAAAATGGAGTTACAAAAATGGAAAATGGTATTTACAATGGTTTTTAGTGATAAAAATCACTATTTTTGTAGGGATTTCTTTTGAAAATTTGACAGGTGCTTCTTGGAGCTCCCTACTTGCTCCTCCTTCTTGTGTGTCCACTTCCTTGATGCACTTCCATTCTTTGTCCTTGATCTTGAGCTTCAACACTCCCCCCCCTCTTGAGTCTGTCGTCCCCGACAAACCCTTGTTGTAGTGGTCGTTCCATGTAGTACGTTGAGAGGTAGCGTCCTTTGCGTCCAACAGGGGCGATCCCTCTTCCCAATGTATCCTGGTCGTTTGTCTGGTTCTTCACTTTGCCACTGTTATCTCTTGCAGTTTGTAGTCCTTTTGTATGTACTTCTGCCTTGTATTCCATCTGGATGGTGCATTTGTGAGTTTTCCAAAACTACTAGTTGCTCAAAGGAGGTGTTCAATGTTGATTATGAGCAACTCTCAATGGTGGATGGCTCCCTTGTTCTTGTAGTGGTCACCGTGATGTCCTCTGATTCTTCCAAAGATGGCTTTCATAGTTTTCATGCCAAGTACTTGTAACCCATAATGGATGATGGGTAAGTGCTTTAGTGCGTGGGTTGAACAAAATATGTGCCTTGTGCATGGCCTTGTAATGTGGCCCTACGTATGCGTACTTGGAAAATGCATGGCAAGAAGTATGGTGCAAGAGATTGGGTCTTGAGCTAAGTGCTCAAGGGTATGCTGACGAAGAGGTTTCCTAATCGATCATGGTTATAGTGTTGCTGAAGCATACACGTCTTACCATGGTGAAGGGTCCGTTGATCTTCATCTCTTCGTGTTGTAGTTCCATCATGGTGTTTGACCATCGGCTTGTCCTTTTTGTTGATGGATGTCCTTGCTGAAAGTTCGCTGATGAGCATTGTCAAGCACAGTCCTCTTCTTTGCCCTTTTTTTTTTTTTTTTTTTTGGAACACGATGGCATCAAACAAGAAGAAAGAGGTTAGTATCAATAACATATTTTGCATGTGAAAATTGTGTCTCATGTGCCTGGGATTTCTCAATTGTGTCTATGCCCGGCCATGTAAGGTGGCCCTATATTGATGCATACTTTGGAAATGCATGACCTGAATGGTGCAAACGACTGGGTTATGCCAAAGGCACATGGTTGCTGCTGGGCGAGGCTTTTGATGTTACTTGCATACTTGATGAATTCTTTGATTGGAGGTGTCTATTGGATCTCGAAATGATGTAATCCTCCGGATTGGAACCCATTTTGGAATAGGGTTTGGTGCTGTAGAGATCACCTCAGGCCACTTCATCTTTGGATGCTTTCCAAACTTTGGTATCCCGTGTGGTTGGCCTTTTGGTTCTGTGGATGTTGTTGGTGCTTTTGGCTTCCAAACCCATATCCTTGATGATTGCCTGCTTTCTTTTGCAGAAGGGTTGAGTTTATCTTCGTTTGTTCTTTGTGTTTTGTTCTTACCCTTTGCTTTCCTTGGCTTCTTTGTTGAGACCTTTTGCCTGGTGGGGAGCATAGGCCGTTGTGTTTGTAAGAGCTTCTTGGGTACCCACATCTGTAATCGCCCGTGTTGAGCTGTAGCTAATTTTTTAGGCACCCAAATTTGTACATGATTGTGATCGACCTTCTTTGATAGCTTCGGTACCCAAATTTGTTGGATTCTTCGTGCTTGAGCCTGTCGTAGGTGCTTGGTCCTTCTTTTTTCATGGTCGATCTGGTTGGGTGGGAATCTTTGAGGCAACATCGATGGTTGCACTCCTTTCTTTACCCAGATCTGCTTCATGCCCATAACTTCTTTCTTCTTGAAGGCTCTTTGTCTATTTGATAGACTGGCTATCTTGCACTGTTTTGTTTGCTTCTGAGGTTGGACTAATGTGGATGCTTTACTCTTTGAAAAAGAAGAAGGTTCTTCTTGCCTTTGTGACTGTCCTTCCATGATTGTGCCCGTCTGGATCATAGGTCCTTTGACATTTACAACATCTTGTTCGAGAAGATTAGCCTTAGAGGAAAGAAGAGAGCGTGTGGTGTCTTGGTCAGTGGTCATGCAATTCTCCAATTCTAATGTAATGCATTGTTCATGTGCCCAAACATGAAGAAGTTGAATTCTTAGGTTCAAGTTGACAGCATGGTCGTAAATCCAATCTTGACCCAAGACAAGTGGATCTGTGAGGTCCTCATCATGACACACTAGCATTTTGACTTTTATTGGAACATCTTGAAGGTAGATGGGAAGTTCCACCTCTCCCAAACAAGAGGTTTCCACACCTCCCAATCCTATGAGATAGGCTTCTATGGGCTTGATGTCCAATTGCAGGTCTTGGCAGTATGAAAGTCGAACTGCACTAGTTGCTGCACCTGAATCAACTAATGCTCTCACAGTCTTTACACTCTTTCCGCGTCCTACCTCTATAGTCACAAAGGGCCGTCGATCAATTATTCGAGAAGTAGTTATGCTCGATTTTTGGCACATGTCCATGTGATATTTTGGAGCTTTTGTGTTGACATCTAGGCCTAGCCGCCGTAACTTATTTCTTTTGATGCGCTCTCTAGCCTCTGCTTGTGCTTCTTCTCTAACCCTTAACTCCTCTTCTTTTCGCTTCTTAGCAGTATTGAGTCTCATGAGCATTTCCTCTGTAAGAGGTTCTTGATATAACTTGACTCGACAACCACTTATATAGTTCGGTAAGATATCACCTTCTAAAGTGGCCAATTGAACGGCACCACTAGTGGAGAGTCTATTAATGATCATGGGTCCATATCCTCGTTTCTCCAATTTGCGGGCATGTTGCTTTAGCGTATAAACCAGCACCAGATCTCCTTCTTTCAACCCTTTGTCCTTCACATGGGCATCAAAGTATGCCTTTTGTCTTTTCTTTGCAGCATAGATGCCTGCGGGTGCTCGTAGCCTCGTCTCACCTAAGCGTTCTAGATCAAAGATCCTGGAGGACAATTCATGTCCATTCCACTCATGCTCTTGTGCTACTTTCAAGGCGGGGATTAGGAAGTCCAGTGGTAGCACAACATTCTGTCCAAAGACCATCTGAAATGGGGTGGCATTGAGTACCGTTTTGTAGGCAACTCTGTATGCCCACACAGCATGATGAAGTTGTTTGTCCCAATCAGAGCGTTTATTATTCACCAGTTTTGTTAATACGTTACATAGGATCTTATTCGTGCTCTTGGCCTGTCCATTGGCTTGTGGGTGATAAGGGGCAGACTTCTTGTGTATCACCCTGAATTCTTGAAGGAGATGTTCAATGACCTCATTCAAGAAGTGTGTACCTCTATCACTAACCAACTCTATTGGTAACCCATATCTAGTGAACACATTTTCGAATAAGAACTTAGCCGTCGTTTGAGCATCATTCTTTGTCGTGGCTTTTACTTCCACCCACTTTGTAAGGTAATCTGTGGCTACAATAATGGATTCTGCATGGGAGTTTCTAGCTGGGGGGTTAATAGGACCAACAAAGTCTATGCCCCACTTCGAGAATGCGCGTCCTCCCATCATTGGCCTCAAGGGCATTTCATCTTTTCTTATCGGATATTGGGCACGTTGGCACGTGTCACATTTCTTCACATAAGTATGTGCATCCATATGAAGAGTGGGCCACCAAAGTCCTGAGAATAGAATGGTCTTAATTACTCTGTCAGGCCCAAAGTGTCCACCTGCAACACCGCTGTGTGCAGTTTCTAAGACTTTCAAATAGTCTGATTCATGAACGCATAGTCTTAAGTATCCATCTTTGCCTCTCCGATATAGGTTGTCTCCTACTAATGCATAGTCTTGAGCCTCTTGCTCCATGCTTCTTCTTCTTGATAGACTAGCCTCGTTCGTTAGTGTTCCTGATCTCATAAATTCTACCAGTGGAGCGCTCCAATCTGGAATTAATGACACATGATAAAGAGTGGCATGCTCCACTGGGGGTCTCTTCTGGCACACTGGACAATTCTGGATCCACTCTTGTATTTCTTTGTCCATGCTAGGCCAATACACTCCTAAATGTTTTAGATTCTGCAATGTTCGTTGTTTAGGGTAGTGATTTCCTAGCAGTCCCTCATGGGCTTGTTGCAACCAACTAGTACGTTCATCGTCCTCGACACAACAAGCTAATACGCCCTCGGTATCTTGCTTGTACATACTTCCGGCCAATATTTGATACTTTTGTGATTTTACAATTTCTTCTTTGCTTGTCTTCACATTTTTATTTGCAGGCCCGAAGGTTAGGACTGGTACCAACTTATTTGCCCATTTAGGAATAACTTCTAAATTGAACAGATAAGCATCGGGCAATTCATCAGACACTCCTTGCGGTGGCTCTCCTGAAGTGATGCGAGAAAGATGGTCTGCCCTAAGATGGGTTCTACCTTTCCTGACAACAACTTCAAAGTCGTATTCCATTAGTAAGAGGAACCATCTTACTAAGCGGCCTGTATTGCAAGGTTTATTGACCAAATATAGTAAAGCTTGATGATCAGTGAAAAACTTGAACTTATTGGCCAATAAATAGTGTCTAAACTTTTTCACAGCGTATACCATGCCTAAGCCTTCTCTCTCCGTTGTGGTATAATTTCGTTCAACTGCATTTAATTGCCTACTAGCATATGCTATCGGCAAATCTAGGTTTCCCTCACTGGTGGGTTGCGCTAGCACACATCCTATTGCATGATTGGAGGCATCTACATGGACATGAAAGGGTTTGCTCCAATCCGGAGTAGTCAATATTGGTGCTGTGCACAAACGTCTTTTCAGCTCGTTGAAGGAATTCTCGCATTCCTCGTTCCACTCAAAATTTGTTAACAACCCATAAAGAGGTTTAGCTATGATGGCATACATGTGGATAAACCTACGGTAATATCCACAATGGCCCATAAAGGATTGTACCTCTTTAACATTCCTTGGCCTGGGCAGCTCTGCTATTGCTCTTACTTTGTCCTCATCTGTTGAAATTCCATTCTTAGAAACAATGTGACCTAAGATTTTACCTTGTCGTACCATGAACACACACTTCTCTGGGTTCAGACAAACTCGATAATCTCTACACTTGTTGAAGATCTGTCTGAGCTCAGGGATGTGGTAACTTCTTTCTTGGGAATGAGCGCATAAATCATCCACATATACTTCTAAGCTCTTTCGCAAGAACTCTTTGAAGACATGACACATGAGCCTTTGGAATGTTGCAGGTGCATTGGTGAGCCCAAATGGCATCACACGAAATGCAAAAATTCCCCATTCTGTGGCAAAGGCCGTTTTGTGTTGATCTTCGGGGGCAATGGCTACTTGGTTGTAACCTGAAAATCCATCAAGGAAGCTATAAACTTCCTTGCTTGCAACACGCTCCAATAGATGTTCGGTGATTGGAAGTGGATAACTATCTCTGATCGTAGCGGCATTAACTTTTTTAAGGTTAATGCACACTCGCAATTTCCCATTCTTCTTGGGCACCACTACAATGGGGGACACCCATTCAGTGTGCTCAATCTCATAGATGAATCCAGCTTCAATCAGCCTGTCAATTTCCTCCTTTATTTTGGCTGCATAATTGTCATTATATGTGTAGGGCTTTTGTTTGGTGGGCTTGGCATCAGCGGTCATTGGAATCGTATGAGAGCAAATCTTTGGATCTACTCCTTTCAAGTCTCTATAGTGCCATGCGAACACATCCCTATATTCCCTTAATAGAGCTACAAGCTCTGCTTCTTCTTTTGCACTTAGGTCATCTCCTATGTACGTACATCGTTCTTCGTTCCCTTCAATGGTCACTACAATTTTTTTGGTCTTTTCTTTATTGTCATATGCTTCTCCTATAATGGCCTCTCTCTTAGGCATCCGTACCAAAATTTTTTGGTCTTCCACTTCATATTTCTTGAAATTTTCTGGTACTTCAAACAATGATTCTTCCTCTTCTTGTTTCACCGCTTTTCTTTTCTTTTTCTTTTGACCTCCTTCACTTCCTTCCTTTGAATTTATCGTTTTAATACTCGTGAGGGGTTCTTCTTCTTTTTGGGTTAACACTCCTATGTCTTCTAAATAGTGTTTCTCTGAGTCAAAGTAAGTATCCATCACAATGGATTCTAGATCATCGTCATTCTCTTCTTCTTCTATGAACTCACTAGGATCACACTCTTCCAACAGGGGTTGACACATGAACACTGAAATATCATAACCCTCCTCATCACAATGAGGTGTCCATTGTCCTTCATTGACTGCAATGTCCATGGTAGCTAAGATTTCTGCCCAACCATGAGGCTCAAATTCCTCATCTGGAAATATCATCGGTGTATAGGCTGGGTCTTTTATTGGTCTATCTCCTGGGGAAGTTCCTTCTTCTCTTGCTTTTAGACGCTTTTCCTCTTCCTCCGCGACCTTGCACATCCACAAGTGAGTATCTTCATGCAGCCAGGATGGATTAGGTGAACTTCCAGAATGCACAGAGATTGAATCTTCTTTTGCTTTGTGGATAGGATTCCACTGTAGGGGTGGTACATCTCTGAAGGTGTAATCCTTCAGATTGACCTTGGTGGTGACCCCTAAGTGCTGTAAATACAAGGAGTTGGTTCCCCAATCCTGTACTATTTGCAATTGTCGTAGGAAGGGTCTTCCTAGGATCATCTCGTAGACATTATTTTTTTCAAAGTCACATATAGCAAATGTATGTTCAAACTCTACACCACAAGTGGTTAGAGTTATCCCTTCGAGCAATCCTAGAGGTCTTTCAAAATGACCATCTGCCATTTGAAGCTTCATTCTTGTTGGTCTTAATGTGGGTTTGCCCCATCGCTTCCACAAGGAGGTGGTCGCAATAGCAACACCAGCACCCGAATCTACAATTGCTTTGGTTGTGTAACCTTGATAGGTGATCGGAAGATAAGTGTTACCTTCTTCACCTTCGCTCATGTCTCCTATCTTGTCGAGAGGTATCTCTGGAACTTTTTTCTTAGAGCCTACTTTTGGCATATTGGATTCAAGTTTTGGAACCTGATCCTTCACATGATTCCAGAGCTCAGGTTTTGCTTTGAGCAGCTCTTCCACAGTGAGATGACATTGAACCTTAGTGTTCTTCACAACATCAGTGTTTCTTGGAATTATTGAGTCTTCATTTCTTACCAATATTGTGGGAGCTCTGATCTGGAGAGATTCAGATTCCCATGGGCCTGTGAAATGAGGCAACTCTTGTAAAGAATTAGATTCAAAATCTAATCTCTCATCCTCTTGTTGCTCTGTTTGATCTCCATAGATAGACGGGATGTCTTGGGGAAATTGATCATGAAGATCATCAATCTCAGGAATAGGAGGGGAGTTACCCTTCTCCTTGGCCCATTTCTCTTCTTGTATTTCCCGCAAGAACTCTTGAGAATATTGTTGAATTGAAGGAGGTATTCTAGCATCCGTGGAATTAGGAACATAAGCTCCCATTGGTGGTGAGCTTCCTCTCTCAATAACTGGTTGAGCCTGTGGAGGTAAAGAAACTTGTGGTTTGTTTACCAACTGCTCTAATCTTTCTAGTAAGCCCTGGAAATGCAAATCCGGTTTGACAGAGTTTGTCTGATTGAACTTTTGACTAGTCTCAAGTATAGCTTGAGCTTGTTCTACCATTTTCATGCACATTTTCATCCGTTCAATCTCTAAATCTGCTCTCGGGTAACTCTTGTCCAAGTTTGCAGTTGTTGGCCCTTCTTGAAGACGAGCCTGGTAGGCCTTGAACATCATGTCCAAGCCTTCTGGGGTTGGATCTGCAAGAACAGATCCTGGTTGTGGGATATTTACAATGGGTGGTGGGGTGGAATGAGGTGGAGTGGATGGAGCTTCGGTATGTGAGGGGCTTTGAGATGCAATGTCTTCTATTTTTGTTTTGGTATCCCTTAGGCTTTCTTCTAGCTCGGATAGTTTTTTGTTCCACTTGCGATTAGCCTTCTCTCTGGTATCGTTCCATGTTCTTGGTTTCCTCTTACTAGGTTCTCCTGCCTCACTTGACTCCGATTGCTTGGATGGTTTTGCTTGTTGTGCAGCCTGTGCCCTAGTAACTGCCTGTACAGGAGCCACATTACTACTACTTGAACTTGAATCTGCCACTAAGCCTACCACATTGATGGGTGTCACCTTGGGTGCACTAGAGGGGTTTCTCGGACACTCTCTAGGAAGATGTTCCTTGCCGCACTCAGGACAAAAGCCTTGTATTGTGATGTTTTGTCCTAGTCCCAGAGCTGGTTGGTGGGGGCATTCACGAATGAAATGGTCGCCCTGACATCTAAAGCATGGTCCTCTAGGGGCTTGTGGTCTTACTTGTCTCAATTGTGGCCTAGGATTTGGATTCATATACATGACATTGGAGTATTCTGGCTCCCAATTTTGTTCCATAGGTGGTGTCTCATATTGACACTGAGAAGTCTCACTTTGCTCAGGTGACTCTATATAATAAGCATGTGGACTATCTTCATGGAAGTAGTCTGAACCATGAGCGTGAGAATCATTTTCTGAGACCAATGGGGTTAGTGGCACCAATGCTCTATTATGGTTCTCCTCCGCCATCGTATATTTAACTGGGATCACATTGGCAGGAGCTGGCGGTTGGTTTCCTAGGACTGGTTGTGGCCTATATGGTGCCTGATATTGCTGCTGGTATTGAGGTTGATATTGTTGTGGCCTATAATATGGCTGTTGGTACTGATTCTGATACCTACCCTACTGGTAAGGTTGCTGATAGTTTTGTCTAACCGCCTGCCTGTTATAGGGACAATCTTGGGTCGTATGATTTGTATATTTCCTCTCAATGGTGCAATATAGAGCATTAGGGTTTCCTTGGGGTTGAGTCGTTAACGGGCAAACATTAGCCATGTGATCTCCTCCACATGTATAACATCGCTTCACTGAAGTGACCCTTGGCATTTGTCTATTTTGAACTCCTAGCTTTTTGGCCACTTGCTCAGCTATCTCATCTATCTCAGTGGAGGTTCTAGAGGTATGACTTGTAGAACTATCAGAGTCCTTATAGTGTTTGGATAGTCCTAACTCCTCACCCAAGTTGTCTTCTATGTCAATGCATATCCGTACACACTCTTCGATGGATCTAGGCTCTTTCAAGTATACATATGACCTTAATTTTGTGCTCTAGGCCATCTAAAAACAGTGCCACCTGTTTGGCTGATGTGGGTAATTCTTGTACAGGGCATCTTTCCAAGTACTTTCTAAACCTTCTTCCTGCAAGTCGCACTGTTTCTTGGGGTGTCTGCTTGAAGCTGTGGATCAAGGATGATGTGTTATGCCTGATACCGCTTTTGGAAAATTCCACAATGAATTCTTCTAGCAGCTGACCTATCTCTCTATAGTTGCGACTGTTTAGAGGTTGAAACCAAGCTAAGGCAGTACCCTTAAGAGTCAAACCAAATGCCTCGAACTGGGTGAATAAGTCTTCAACCTGTTCAGCTCTTAGCACTTGTTTGAACTCCGCCACATGATCATAAGGATCTCCAAATCCATCAAAGTAGTTCTTCATTGTCTTAACCACTTGAGAGGGTCTAAGGGTTCTTGAGTGCTCTCGTGGTCTAGGCAATGGAAAATCATGTTCATCTCTTTGGTGCCTATGAGCTCTATGTCTCTCCCTTTCAGGTCTTTCCGTTCCATTTCCTGATCTGTCTCTGCCTACAGTGTCTGCAAAGCTTACCTCCGGTCTCTCTCTAGTTCTTTCCCTCTGGGTTTCATGAGCCTTGGATGATCCGGCTCCTTGGAGGCCCTGGGAAACATTAGATCTTGGTGGAGGGAAAATTGATTCACCTTGCCAAGTGTAAGCATGTCTGTCATGATCTGATACCAAGAATAATTTCTGAGATGTGTGATCTAGATAGACAGCTTTCCAAAGTGTCTCTGGGTCCTTGAATTCATAGATGGTGACTACTGGGCTGGGTTGATCTGGTCTAAATCTCCAAAAGGCTTCCTCCGTTTCTTGATTCACGAATAGTTCTATGCTTTTGTTATCTTGAGGAATCCATTCTGGAGTGATCACTCTAGTCAAGACTGACTTACCTCTAGGGGTCTTAGGTTCTCCTCCTAGGTTCCCTTTCTCTAGGTCTCCTATCTCATTCTCAGGAATGATATTTCCAAACTCATCTGTCCTATCTGGTAAGTTGGTAACCACATACATTGTTCCTTCCTTATCAATGTAAGCACCCTCTTCAAACTTGACCACTGGGTGTTCAAGTCCAAAGGGTTGGTCAGGATTCTTGAGTTGAACCACTGATCGTCTTAGACCATCCTCATAGATGCGAGCACCTAATTGGTTGGTCCTGATATACTCCAATTGGGTCTTATAGGGACCTTCTGGTGTCTGTAAACAGGCAGTGCCTGAGCTACGTGTGGGTCTTTCCATGCTAAAAGACATTTCCGAGTCACTGGTTTCTGAACTTCATGTGTAAGGATAACCACTAAGCTGTTGAGCCCAAGACTTGGCTGTATGGTTGACACTAGCCTCAGATGACCTAATGCTTTGTCATCCTTGCCTAAGTGTCTGCCAGATCTCAGGTTCATAAGCCTTGGCTTCTAGTCCCAAAGTTCTCTTATATTGCTCAAAATCCTTTGGAACACCTTGGTTTTCCAGTTTTCCTGAGGGTCAACTTCAAAATACCCTATCCCCACGAGCTTTCCAACAAAACCAAAATCACAGTAAACGGATTTCGTATGAGAAAGTTATGCCAGTTCAGGGTTCTGGGGTTTAAAACAGGGAAACATGATCTCTCTGGGAACTCAGAACAGGCGATACGATACCAGATTTTCCGCGATATGATACCTTTGTCTTACACGATACCCCTTCAGACGATACCACTTAGACGATACGATACCACTAGGATAACTGCGATCGCGATACCAACCTCACGATACGATACTGCTCTCTTAGAAGATACGATACTGAAAGTGGTCACGATACAATATCTCTAATTTACACGATACGATACCACTTAACCTCGCGATACGATACCTGTAATGACACGATACGATACTGAGTTCTTGAGCGATACAATACCACGGGATTGGACGATACGATACCTTTGAGGCGATACGATACCAACTTGGCCGACGATACGATACTGAAATTGGAGGCGATACGATACCAAGACTAACACGATACGATACCAGGTGGACCACGATACGATACCACTGGGGTGACCGTGATCGCGATACCAGCACTTGACGATACGATACCAAAATGGTATCGCGATACCTCAAGTGGGGCATGCACGATACGATACCTCGACAAGTATCGCGATACACGGGAATTCTGGTATCGCGATACCAAAACTCAACCGGACACGATACTTGGAGATTTTCACACCCAAATTCAAGAATTTTTGCAAATATGTGTACCTTATTTCCTCCTTGTCACTTCTATCAGAGTGTAGATGCAAAATCTAGCTCCAAAGTCACACTACCACCGTCGCGATACCAAACGCAGGTCGCTTCAGCCTGCGCGATATTGAATCAAATTTTTGGAGTTTTGAGAGGTTTTCCAAGAATGTTTCTTCAGCGTTTCTGCTCTGAACAGCCTCCGCACTTGTTCCTCATAGCCACAAGTGAAAAACGAGGTGAAGATATAGGCGAAAATGGAGAAAATCAGAGAATATGAAGAGGGAAGAAGATGATGATGAAGGTGAAGATGAAGAAGAAGAAAAAACTCAGAAACTAAACTGAAAATGGTGATTTTTTACCTTCCAACGTCTCTTTTCTACGTCTTACCGTCACACGCTCGTCCTCCAAGCTCTCTCCCCGGCAACAACGCCAAATTTGGTGTCACTCTAGCACAATGGTGAGTACCAACGTGAGGAGATACACCTCATAAATGTCAATCCGTGGAGACGTGAGGACCGGTATGAAGACCGTGAGCAAGTGATGGCACAAGTGTGAGAGTGAAAGCACACAAGCATGCACACACATACACACACACGCGCACAAAGTAAGAGCAAGGAGTGGAACAATGGAAGATCTTCGATTATACAAGAGCTCTCTTACAAAGCTGAAATCTACAACAAGCTAACCCCAAAAATGAGCTCTCCAGCCCTTTTTATAGTTTTTGAGTGGTTTTGGCCCTGTCGAGACCTAGTGTCCGGCTTAGTTAAAAAATAGGTTCCAAGGCTTATTTGGGGGCTCAAACGGAGTCTAAAAATTATGAAAATTGGTAGGATGGTAGTTCTAATACTCCTCAAGCTCGAGGACTCTTCGGCTTGAACAAAATGGAGTTACAAAAATGGAAAATGGTATTTACAATGGTTTTTAGTGATAAAAATCACTATTTTTGTAGGGATTTCTTCTGAAAATTTGACAGGTGCTTCTTGGAGCTCCCTACTTGCTCCTTCTTCTTGTGTGTCCACTTCCTTGATGCACTTCCATTCTTTGTCCTTGATCTTGAGCTTCAACACCTGGCTTATACGAAGGAATTGAAAAAGCTGTATGATACCATCAACAGAGTTCAAGAACAGCACAAACTGTCCCTAGCAGCAGGAAAAGACCTCATGAACCAAATCCTTGAAGAGGAAGGTGTGGACGAGCAATACCGAGCAACCCTGGATATGATTTCTGATGCATTGGGGGTACCTGAGACGGTGCATACAGCTCTTGCACACTCGAGAAGATCGGAGCGACGATATGGCAGATGCCCCCCTCGATCAGGAAAACAAATGAATATCTTAGTATCAGAACCACAGGGCACCATATCCACAACCATGGGCACAGCTCATATCATTCAGGAAACTGAGGAAGCCCATACAACCAGTGCACCCCCATCACCCCCTTTACCACCCCTACCTCCAACTCCACCAACTTCACCTCCCACCACCAGTGTAACCACTACTATCACCGCCACAGAGTTCACTGCCCATACCGAAGCACAGACTGTCAGTCAATCCACACAACCCACACACCCTATCACCACCTCACTTGTATACACTATCACTGACACTGTAATTCTAATTGCAGCCATGGAAAACCCCCTTCCCCCGATCACACTTCCTGGCGGTTCATATTCACAACTCCACACACCACTTTACACTTTCACCACCATCACCGCACCCACAATTCCCATGTTCACAATCACTCCCACGACTGCATCCACTTTTGACCTCATGGACATATCACCCACCTCCGCACCTCTCCCTCCCCCCATACGTCCACAATCTCCCATTCCCCCACCACCCACTTCACCCTTTTCGAACACAACATACACGCTCCCATTCCCCTTTCCCTTCCCTTCTGCATTCAACACCTTTCCCGCATCCACTCCCATTAATAATGTATTTAATAACATGTCTCAGCTGCAACAACATTATCAGCACCTAGATGCTCAGCATACAAGTCTGTTCAGAAGCCATGAAACATTACAAGGATGATTCATTGACTTAGAGAAGGAAAAGCAGCTACTACAACAACAGTATGTCACTTTACAAGAACAACATGAGCAGTTAGTGGCCAATCCATCCCAGTCAGATGCGGAAGAAAAACAACAACTTGATGATCTGCTACACTCCCAGATAACAAAGAACCTCAAGCTTCTATGCAACCTGGCCCTATTACGGAAACACATGTCTACAACACTCGAGGAAAATAAGAGACTACAGAGACAGAACAAAGAAAACTTGGAAGCAGCAATGGAGGGTTCACCAGAGGAGATCGACCTAGAGAAATTCAAGGCTATCCCATATGAGAATATGCAAATCGTCTTGGAAACCCATGCCAACCTCTTAGAAGCCCACACAGCATTAGAAAGAGAAAGAGATGACTTACTAAAGCAACTGGCAACGCAGCAGGAGTCACCAAGCAAAGTCACAACTGAAGCCGACACATCTGAAGAAGTCGCAAAACTCAGAGCAGAATTAGAAGAACTACGAAATAAAGTTCTACAATACGAGCGTCAACCCTCTCCCTTGGCGAAACTAGAACCTGAAGACTTAGTGCCAATTCAAGTGGAGGAGATCTTTGAAGACCCATACGTTCCCATGCCAACACCTGGGGGTTAGCAAACCGAAGAAGGAATGGACACCATTGAGATCGAGGCCCCTGAATGGATGCAAAGGTTAGAGAAGGTGGCCACAACCCATGATGAGAGAGTTGCAGTACAGATAGCATCAATGTCTTGATTGGAAGAAGTTGTAATTAACTCGGATTACTTCAGGAACCTCTCCATCATAGGTGGATTGTCACGTCTGATGATCTGTATGTTCCATTCTGTGTATTAATGGCAGATTACAATGCTGAAATCAAGCAACGCACAACAAAAGAACCAACCTCGGTGACACAGTTTGCACCGGATGATATCCTTGCAAGTGCCAAGCAAGGGAATATACATCAACCTACTTGGAGGATCCGCCTTCTTGAAACTTACCCTGAGATGAATCGCATGTGGAATAACATGCCTCTATATATCAAGTATAATCCCTGCTATTGCCCTGTCTTTCGAAGAAGGTCTTGGCTAGAGTACACAAAAACAGTTTTGACGGTTAAAGGATGTGAAAAGTGGTTAAATTATGTGTACCTAGCACCTCCTAATGGCCAACCCACAGTCAACTACATGATTTCAACCATCCGACACTGGGCAGTCCGGTTCAAGAATGTCCCACATGTCATGGCACAGATGTGCCTAAAAATTTTTGAGCTCATGCTGATTACATTCAGGACATTTAAGAACATCAAAGAACCTCATCTTTTGGCTATTGGATTTAATGAAGGGAATCAGGACCTTGTCTATGACATGAGCACTACGCCCTCCATTAACATCGTCTATGCCTGGCATGCCCGTATAAAGTATCTGCCTGCTTGCTTCAAACAGACGTATGAAGAAATGTTTATCACGGGGTTCTGGGAATATCATTCAGAGATATTCATTCCCAGACCATCTCATCTATTACAGTTATTTGCCGTGGAACAAGCTCTCCATTCAGAAAAGCTACGGATACCACATCCAGAGGTTCCCGGGCCTGTAGATTGGGATGCCCTACTCACTAACTTGGCCAAAGGATTGCGAATTGCAGAACATCACTTAGCACAAGACGTTGTGGAGTACTACATCCAACGACCCACCCAACAAGGGTCTGTCAGGGATGACAGACGCGAGAGGGGGGGGTGTTGGCAGTCAAGGAACTGAAGGACTCACAAGACAAGGAAGTCAACGAAGGGAGTCGGAGCGAAGAGAAGGTACAAGCAGACAGAGTAGTCAAAGAAGATCGGGCAAGTAGGCCATTATTTTTCAGGAAGCTAAAGCATATCAAAGAGGTGAACACATAAGGAGAAGGAGCAAGTAGGGAGCTCGAAGATGTGTATGTCAAATCGTTAGAGGAAATCCCTACAAAAATAGTGATTTTCATCACTAAAAGCCATTGTAAATACCATTTCATATTTTTGTAGCTCCATTTTGTGCAAGCCAAGGAGTCCTTGAGCTTGAGGAGCACTAGAAGTAGCTACCTACCAGTTTTCATAATTTTTAGACTCCATTTGAGCCTTGAAATGGGGCCTAGAACCTACTTTTTAACTAGGTTGGACACTAGGTCTGGACACGGCCAAAACCTAGTCAAAAACTATAAATAGAGCTAGAAAGCTCATTTTTGAGGTTAGCTTGTAATTGATTTGAACTTGTATGAGCATTTTGGAAGTAATCTAAAGAACTCCATTGCTTCTCTCTCTTTGTCTTACCTTGTGTGCACGTGTGTGTGTATGTGTGTGCATGTTTGTGTGCTTCTCACTCATGCACTTGTGCCTTCACTTGCTCGAGGTCATCATACCATCCTCACATCTTCCCGGATTGACATTAAAGGAGGTGCTACTCATCACTGAGCTACAGTGGTGACCCCTAAGTGTTGTAAGTACAACGAGTTGGTTCCCCAATCTTGTACTATTTGCAATTGTCATAGGAAGGGTCTTCCTAGGATCATCTCATAGACATTATTTTTTTCAAAGTCATATATAGAAAATGTGTGTTCAAACTTTACACCACAAGTGGTTAGAGTTATCCCTTCAAGCAATCCTAGAGGTCTTTCAAAATGATCGTCTGCCATTTGAAGCTTCATTCTAGTTGGTCTTAATGTGGGTTTGCCCCATCACTTCCACAAGGAGGTGGTCGCAATAGCAACACCAACACTTGAATCTACGATTGCTTTGGTTGTGTAACCCTGGTAGGTGATTAGAAGATAAGTATTACCTTCTTTGCCTTCACTCATGTCTCCAATTTTATCGAGAGGTATCTCTGGAACTTTTTGCTTAGAGCCTGCTATTGGCATATTTGAATCAAGTTCTGGAACCTGATCCTTCACATGATTCCATAGCTCAGGTTTTGCTTTGAGCAGCTCTTCTACAATGAGATGACACTGAACCTTAGTGTTCTTCACAACGACAGTGTTTCTTGGAACCACTGAGTCTTCATTTCTTACCAATATTGTGGGAGCTCTAATCTGAAGAGATTCAAACTCCCATGGGCCTCTGAATTGAGGCAAATCTTGTAAAGAATTAGATTCAAAATCTAATCTCTCATCTTCTTGTTGCTCTACTTGGTCTCCATAAATAGACGGAATGTCTTGGGGAAATTTATCATGAAGATCATCAATTTCAAGAATAGGAGGGGGATTACTCTTCTCCTTGGCCCATTTCTCCTCTTGTATTTCTCGCAAGAACTCTTGAGAGTATTGCTGAATTGAAAGAGGTGCTCCCTCATCCACGAAATTAGGAACATAAGCTTTCCTTGGTGGTGAGATTTCTCTTTCAACAACAAGTTGAGCCTGTAGAGGTAAAGAAACCTGCGGCTTGTTTACCAATTGCTCTAATCTTTATAGTAAGCCCTAGAAATGCAAATCGGATTTGACAGAGTTTGTTTGATTGAACGATTGGCTGGTCTCAAGCATAGCATGAGCTAGCTCTACCATTTTCATGCACATTTTTGTTCGTTCAATCTCTAAATCTTCTCTAGGGTAACTCTTGTCTAGATTTGCAGTTGTTGGCCCTTCTTGAAGTCGAGCCTGGTAGGCCTTGAACATCATGTCCAAGCCTTCTGGGGTTGGATCTGCAAGAACAGACTGTGGTTGTGGTTTATTTACAATGAGTGGTGGGGTGGAATGAGGTGTTGTGGATGGAGTTTCGGCATGCGAGGGACTTTGAGATGCAATGTCTTCTATTTTGGTTTTTGTGTCTTTCAGGCTTTCTTCTAGTTCAGATAACTTTTTATTCCATTTGCGATTAGCTTTTTCTTTGGTATCCTTCCAAGTTCTTGTTTTCCTCTTACTTGGCTCTCCTTATTCACTTGGATCTGAATGTTATGCTAGCTTATCTTGTTGTATAGCTTGTTCCCTAGTAACTGCCTGTGCAAGAGCCACATTATTGCTACTTGAACTTGAATCCGCCACTAAGCCTACCACATTGATGGGTGTAACCTTGGGTGCACTAGAGGAGTTCTTGGGACATTCTCTCGGAAGATGTTCCTTGCCGCAATCAAGACAAATGCCTTGTATTGTGATGTTTTGTCCTGTTTCGAGTGAGTGAGTGGGGACATTCACGAATGAAATGGTTGCCTTGACATCTCCTCTAGGGGCTTGTGGTCTTACCTGTCTCGATTGGGGCCTCGGGTTGGGATTCGTGTACATGATACTCGAGTATTCTGGCTCCCCATTTTGTTCCATAAGTGGTGTGTCATATTGATATCGAGAAGTCTCACTTTGCTCAGGTGAATCTATGTAATAAGCTTGTGAATGATCTTCATGGAAGTAGTCTGAGCTATGAGCATGAGAGTCATTTTCTACGACCAAAGGGGTTAGTGGTACCAATGCTCTATTAGGGTTTTTGTCTGCCACTATATACTTGACTGGAATCACATTAGCAGGAGCTGGTGGTTGGTTTCCTAGGACTGGTTGTGGCCTGTATGGTGCTTGATATTGTTGTTGTGGCCTATAATATGGTTGTTGGTATTGATTTTGATACCTACCTTGTTGGTAAGGTTGTTGATACGTTTTTCTAATAGCCTGCCTATTGTATGGAAAATCTTGAGCCGTATGGTTCGTGTCTTTTCTCTCAATAGTGCAATATGAAGCATTGAAATTTCCTTGGGGTTGAGCCATCATTGGGCAGACATTAGCCATGTGATCTCCCCCACATGTATAACATCGTTTCAATGGGGTGACCCTTGGTGTTTGTCTATTTTGAACTCCTAGCTTCTTGGCAACCTGCTCAGCTATCTCATCTATCTCAGTGGAGGTTGTGGAGGTATGACTAGTAGAACTATCAAAATCCTTATAGAGTTTGGACAATTCTAACTCCTCACCCAAGTTTTCTTCTATGTCAATGCACATGCGCACACACTCTTCTATGGATCTAGGCTCTTTCAGGTACACATATGACCTTAACTTTGTGTTGAGTAAGCCATCTAAAAACAAGGCCACTTGTTTAGCTGACGTGGGTAGCTTTGGAATAGGGCATCTTTCTAAGTACTGTCTAAATCATCTTCCTGCAAGTCACACTGTTTCTTGGGGTGTCTGCTTGAAGCTGTGGATCAAGGATGAGGTGTTATGCCTGATACCACTCTTGGAAAATTCTACAATGAATTCCTCTAGCAGTTGACCTATGTTTCGGTAATTGTGATTGTTTAGAGGTTGAAACCAAGCTAAAGCAGTACCCTTGAGAGTCAACCAAATGCCTCGAATTGGGTGAACAAGTCCTCGACTTGTTCAGCTCTTAGCACTTGTTTGAACTCGGCCACATGATCGTAAGGGTCTCCGAACCCATCAAAATAGTTCTTCATTGAATTAACCACTTGAGAGGTTCTAAGGGTCCTTGAGTGCTCTCGGGGTCTAGGCAATGGAAAATCATGTTCATCTCTTTGATGCCTATGTGCTCTATGTCTCTCCCTTTTAGGTCTTTCATTTTCAAATCTTGATTGGTCTCTACCTGTGGTAGGTGCAAAGCTTACCTCAAGTCTCTCTCTAGTTCTTTCCCTCTGGGTTTCATGAGCCTTGGATGATCCTGCTCCTTGGATACCATGGGAAACACTAGATCTTGGTGGAGGGAAGATTGATTCACCCTGCCAAGTGTATGCATGCCTATCTTGCTCTGTTACCAAGAACATTTTCTCATATGTGTTATCCAAATATACAACTTTGCCTGGTGTCTCAGGATCTTTGAGCTCGTAGATGGTGACTATAAGGCTAGATTGATCTGGCTTGAATCTCAAAAGGCTTCCTCCGTTTCTCTATTCATGAATAGTTCTATGATTTTGTTGTCTTGAGGGATCCAATATGGAGTGATTACTCAAGTTAATACTGGCTTACCTCTAGGAGTCTTCGGTTCTCGTCCTAAGTCTCCTTGCTCTAGGTCTCTCATGCCGTTCTCAAGAATGATATTTCCAAATTCATATGTCCTGTCTGGTATGCTAGTCACCACATACATGGTTCTTTCCTTATCAATGCATGACCCCTCTTTGAACTTGACCACTGGGTGTTCAAGTCCAAAGGGTTGATCTGGATTTTTGAGTTGGACAACTGATCGTCTTAGACCATCCTCATAGATGCGAGCCCCTAATCGATTGGTCATGATATACTCCAATTGGGTCTTATAGGGGCGTTCTAGTGTCTATAAATAAGCAGTGCATGAACTACGTGTGGGTCTTTCCATGCTAAAAGGCATTTTTGAGTCACTTGTTTCAGAACTTAGCGTGTAGGGATTACCACTAAGTTGTTGTGCCCAAGACCTAACTGTATGGTTGACACTAGCCTCATATGATCTAATGCTTTGCTTATCCTTGCCTAGGTATCTACCAGTTCTTAGGTTCATAAGATTTGTCTTCTGGTCCCAAGGTTCTCTTATATTGCTCAAAATCCCTTGGAACTCCTTGGTTTCCTAGTTCCACTTGAGGGTCAACTTCAAAATACTATATTACTCCCCACGAGCTTTGCAACAAACCCAAAATCACAGCAAATGGATTACGTGTGAGAAAGTTATGCCAGTTCAGGGTTCTGGGGGTTAAAACAAGGAAACAGGATCTCTCTAAGAGTACCTCAGAACAGGTGATACGATACCTCTTTTTCCACGATACACGATACCACTTCAGACGATACCACCTTAGACAATACGATACCACCAAGGTGATACCAAGTTGCACGATATGATACTGCTATCCACACGATACGATACCAACTTCACGATACGATACTAGTAGTGAGGACGATACGATACCAATGACTTTTTGGGACAATACGATACCACTTACCCTCGCAATATGATACCACTGAACCGACACGATACGATACCAAAAATCACACGATACGATACTGACTCTTTAAGCGATACAATACTAAAGGATCGGACAATACAAGACCAAAACAAGAGGCGATACGATACTAATTTGGTGATATGATATCGAGTTTGAGATATGATACCAACTTGGCCGACGATACGATACCGCTTGATCGATAATAGGATACTGTGACTGACACGATACGATACCACCGGGGTGACCGCGATCGTGATACTATCACGATACGATACTTCGACAAGTATTGAGATACACGGAAGTTCAAGTATCACGATACCAAAACTCAACCGGACACAATACTTGGAGTTTTTGACACCCAAATTCAAATTTTTTTTCAAATATCAGTACCTTCTGTCCTCCTTGACACTCCTATCTGCCTGTAGATGCAAAGTCACTCTCCAAACTCTTGATACCACTGCCGCGATACCAGACACAATTCCTCTCACCCCGCATGATTCTGAATCAAATTTCTCGTGTTCTGAGAGTTTTTTCAAGAGTGTTTCTTCAGTGTTTTTAGCTCTCAACTCCTCCTACGCTTCTTTCTCATAGCCATGAGTAAAAAATGAGTGAATGTACTATCAAAAAATGAAAAAAAAACAGAGAAGATGAAGATGGGAGAAGATGGTGATGATGATGATGATGATGGAGATGAAGCAAAACTCAGATTCTAAACTAAAAATGGTGATTTTTTTACCTTCCAATGTCGCTACTTTACATCTTACCATCACACGCTTGTCCTCCAAGCTCTCTCCCCAACAACGGTGCCAAATTTGGTGTCACTCTAGCACAATGGCAAGTACCAACGTGAGGAGATTCTCCTCATAAATGTCAATCCGTGGAGACGTGAGGACTAGTATGAAGACTATGAGCAAGTGATGGCACAAGTGCGTGAGTGAAAGCACACAAGCATGCACACACATACACACACACACACAAAGTAAGAGCAAAGAGTGGAACAATGGAAGGAATTTGACTACAAAATAACTCTCTTACAAAGCTAAAATCTACAACAAGGTAACCTCAAAAATGAGCTCTCCAGCCCTTTTTATAGTTTTTTGAGTGGTTTTGGCCCTATCCAGACTTAGTGTCCAACCTAATTAAAAATTAGCCTCCAGGGCTTATTTGGGGGATCAAACATAGTCTAAAAATTATGAAAAGTGGTAGGATGATAGTTCTAATGCTCCTCAAGCTCAAGGACTCCTCAACTTCAACAAAATGGAGTTGCAAAAATGAAAAATGGTATTTACAATGGTTTTTAGTGATAAAAATCACTATTTTTATAGGGATTTCTTCTGAAATTGACAGGTGCTTCTTGGAGCTCCCTACTTGCTCCTTCTTCTTGTGTGTCCACTTCCTTGATGCGCTTCCATGCTTTGTCCTTAAACTTGAGCTTCAACAAACCTAAAGAATATCACCATCTTCAATGCCATCTGCATCAGCTTCAGTAACTATAATTGCAAGTGTAATAGGATGTTTTTTAACACCCTGGACAATATTCCACAATCCTTTTGCAACCAATACATGACGCATCATATGAGTTGATAATGGGTAATTGGTGTTGGAACATCAATTTTACACTATGCTTGAGTTGGGTTTGATCTACATCAAAAGCTATCGCTTGGATTACATCAAAAGAATGTCCCTTAGAGAGTTCTTTTGCTTATGCTCACTTATTGTATTTTTTTTTAAAAGATTTTTCATGGGCATTTTACCATTGTAAAATCCTTGAGCTTTACACATGTAGAAGTAGAAAGGGAGAGCCCAAATCCACCAATTTTTGGTGGTTGAGTTGCATTCAATCAATCAATCAATCACCTAAAAGTAGATCAAACTAGATAGATCTTCACTTTTCCTAGATTGTAGGAAAGTGAATTGATTCCCTCCAACAAATCTTACCGCCTTCATTTGAATTCAAAATCCACTTTTACAAGTCGTAGATTACTTCATAATTCTATGTATATAATTCAAAACACTTGTACATTACATGCACGCAATATACATACACTTGTGACCCTCATTGTCTTGCTCTTTCATTTTTCTGCATCATCTTCTTCAATAATAGTAAGCTTGCAAAGGTCGCTACTCCCTCTACAAAGCCCTAAACTGGATGAAAAATGGCTGATTGGAAAGATATTAGTGCCTAGTTTATTCTTGTAAATTTTCAAACCATTTTGTTTAGTAAATTGGGAAAAATATTAGTTTTTCTGTTGCAGGTCAATCTCCACGTATTTCTGAAAAATAGGAGGTACCACTGTTGAGTGTCTGATTCATTCCAATAGCATATTTTGCGTATTCCTTGTACTCTTGTGCATTCTATACATTCAGCCCTATTTGTATCACTCCCATAAAAGGATTTTTTCTAATTTTAATCACTCTGGTCGCTATGAGCATTTGAAGTTCATTGTCTCATCCATAGATAATAAGTTTTTTGAGCTAGTTGATGTGTGAACCTATCTGTTTTGTATCGAATCCTTCTTCTTGATGCTCCAAAGTATATAGTGCATTTTATTGCACTTATCTCATGCCTATAAGGTCTATTTGAGTCTCCATAAGCTCAAGGGCTGGTCTCGTGCCGGTTGGTTGGACCAAACTTCGTCGCTTCAAAACTCACTTTTCTACCTCCTACAAGCTTTTCCAAGTTCTTTTAGTGGTATCGTAGATAGATCAAGATGGGTGACGGCTTTCCCTCAATGATTGAGAAGCTTGATCAACACAACTACGCAGGTTGGAAAATCGGAATGGGGGCCTATTTGCAAGGTAGAAGTCTTTATGGAATTGTAGGAGGTGATGAAGCTATGCCTATTCCAAGATCCAAAGGAGGACCTACATAAGAGGAGACAGAGAAGCTCACACTTTGGTGCACAAGGGATGCTCAAGCAAGGTTGTACATAATAAACTATAAATCTGACTTTCTATTATCACATATTAGAGGATGCAAGACATGTCTTGGGATGCCCTCGAGACTTTCTTTTCTACTAGTACCAATGCAAGAAAGAATCATCTTTGGAACAAGTTCAACCAAATGAAGAAGACACCTAAACAAACCATCACAAAGTTTGTTATTAAGGTCAAGGAGGTTGCAGATCAGTTAGCATCCATTAGAGACCTGATTGAAGCAGAGGATATAATGAGGCAAATTCTCAATGGGATTCCAAGTGATAAGCGATGGCAATCTTTCACGACGGCTTATGATCTCATCATGGATGTGCAAACTCCAGACTTCAACATCTTTCTTTGACAACTCTTCAATCAAGAGGCCAACAATAGCATAAAGGAAGGTAACTATCATGGTAATTCAACTAGTGCTCTATATGCAAATAAGAAGGATAAGAAGCTAAAAGGCAAGAAGAAGGAAGAAGATGAAGAGGAGACTTCCCAGCCAACTTTGCAAGCAAGAGCAAGTGGAAAGGGAAGAAGAAAGGACCAAACATGAAAAATCCAAAGTTCAAAATGTTCAATCTTGTGCCATCCGCGATAAGACCAAGCACACCACTCAGAATTGTTGGTTCAATGGGAAGACCCAGAAAGGAAGTGGAAGAGGTGGATATGGCATAAATAAAGGTAGAGGTGGACACAACTTCAATAATAATAATAGAGGCTAAATAGAAGGGGATTCAACAATTATTCTGAAGATAAACCACATGAAGACTCATTGCTTCTTATGAATCTAAGCCACAAAGAAGGTAAAGAAGATGATCATTTGTTCTACATAGATTCCGGATGTTCAAATCATGTTGCACGCAATATTGCTCTTCTATCTGATTTGGAAAGTCCAAAGCATAGACATGAAGTTCAAACAGGGGATGACACAAAGCCCAATGTGGAGAACATTGGTAATTTCAAAGCTTCCAATGGCAAGACAAACATTCTGAGTAAGGTTCTCTATGTACCCACTATCACTAAAAACCTAATAAGTTAGGCCAAATAGTTGAAAAAGTCTTGCAAGTTAGGTTCACCCAACATCGAGCTTTTGTGGAAGATCCATGTCAAGGCTTCAAGAAGATAGCCAAAGGTGAGAATCATGGTAGGCTCTTTATTTTTGAAGTAGGAGAAACCAGGAACATTGCTCTATTCATCTTTGGGTCTCAAACCCTAACTGAGCTTGAAGTGTGGCATAAGAGACTTGCTCATGTGAATGAAAGAACCTTGAAGGATATATGCAGGGATCAAAGTGTTCTTGGACTACCAAACATATCAAAGCAACACATGATCAACGGATGTGATGCATGTCAGATTGGGAAGGAACAAAGACAACCATTCAACCACAAAGGCTACATTCACAACAACTTATTAGACTTAGTACATACAAATGTATGGGGACCAAGTCAAGAACCTTCATTGGCAGGATCAAGGTACTATGTCTCATTCATTGATGAACATAGTAGATGGACTATTCTATACTTTATCATGAGTAAGAATGAAGTGTATGATTGCTTCAAAAAGTATCTAGCACATGTGGAGAATCATATAAGTAGATCACTCAAGAAGCTCAGATCTGATGGAGGGGGAGAATACTTATCCATAGAGTTTGATGAGTTCTTGCAAGACAAAGGTATCAAAAGGGAAGTGATGACTAGGTGCTCTCCTCAACTAAATGGAAATGCAAAGAGAAGAAACAATACATTGGTTGGATCAGCCAGAATAATGCTTAAAGAGAAGATGTTACCACATTATATATGGGCAGTGGCTAATTCAACTATTGTGTACCTTGTCAATAGACTAACATCCAAATCACTTCAAGGTATGACTCCTTATGAAGTAGGTAAGCTAGATGAAAGGGCAACATGTTGATACATTTAGGTAGTGATGTGTGTGAACACACTAGGACTATCGGGGCACTTTTTTCCCTCTTTAGGAGGTTTTTTTTCCCCCGGCTTGTATATATGCCTATTGCCCTAATGGGCTACTTATCTTTGTACATTCTCTAGTAATACATTCAGTATTGTGTGTTGTGATCCAAGCTTCTTCTTCTTCCTTGTGCTGCTCGTGTGCTTCCGCAGACGTCTAACTCCAACAATTGGTATCAAAGAAGGTCGTCGCTTCATCTAGGGTACCGTTGACACTCCTCCATTTGTAGTCTCAGAATCGCACGAATTTCGGTGAGCATACTCAGCGTGTTTTCGAGATCAAAACAACTTCGCTGTGTCATGCCGAAATCACGATCTTTTTGTGCCAAAGGTATATACCAATTTTTGTTCGCTAGTATAAGCGTCTTGAAGTCTGCAACAGGTCTAGCAGAATTCACCTCGGCAGTTCTATTCAACTTTTTGAGATACAATCAATTTTCTGCATTAGGGTATTTTAGTCACTGGCCATGGCTGAAAGCAATGATGTATTCCGTATATTGGTTGTTGAGGATAAGTTGGATGGTACCAACTACTCGTTATGGGCTTATATGATTCGACATGTATTGGTTGCAAAAGGACTATGGAACATTGTGTAGGGTGTCGAAAAATGTCATATCACACCTGCAATTATTACAATTGCAGGTATTGAAGCTGATGCAGAAGGTGTGGAAGATGATGATATTCTGCATATTCCTATTCGTGCTGCTGTGCTGCACCTACTGCAGAGAAGATTTGCTGGGATGGCAGAGATGCCCATGCACATGCATTGATAGCTTTGTCTATCAAACATGTCATTATTCCGAGCTAAGGATGCTTGGGATACACTTACCACATTGTACCAAGCTAGGAATGAGGCTCATGTTGCTTACCTCCGAAAGCAGTTGGAGAGTGAGCACATGAATGAAGGTGATCCTATGGACAATTTCCTAATGAAGATCAAAGACTTGAAGGAACAATTGATTTTTGTTGATGAGGTTATACTAGATAGCTCACTTGTGTAGACTGTTCTGAATGGTCTTCCTGATTCATATCAGAGTTTTGCTTCTACTCTTCGGTTCATGATGAAAAGAAATCCAAATGCCTTATCATTTGAGGAGTTGGCCTGTGTTCTATTGCAAGAAGATCAGTCCAGGCAGAACAAGTCCATTATGCGAGTTGTAGATCAAGCTTTCCTGGCTAGTCAGAAGGGCAAAGGAAAATGGAGCTCTTCAACTAGTAAGCAAAAATCTGCTAATTCTGCATATTCAAAGAAGGAAGATAACGATGAGAAGAAATCAAAAAAGCAAAAATTGTTTTGTAAGTACTGTAAAGGGAATGATCATATCATAAAGAACTGTCCAAAACTGGCTGCTAAAGAGGCAAAGAAGAAAGAGGCTGGAGTGGTTATTGCAGAGGCCTCTACACCAAAAATAGAGTCTGCTAATCTTGTGCAGGAAGAAGAATGGGCGTTAACTATTGTCTACAGTTTTGACCCATCTTCTCATGAGCAGTGCATGTCTGTAGTAGACCCAGATGTTTGGTATTTTGACAATGGGGCGACCAAACATATTACCTCGCAGTGCAGTTTCTTCTCTTCACTGGAGCCTGCCCCTACAGGGAATACTGTTACATGCACCAACAACTCCTCTTATCCTGTTATGGGAGTTGGTAAGATCATTTTGACTACTTTTGATGGTAGTTCTTTCACTTTGTCAGATGCTTTATTTGTGTCAGGGATCAAGAAGAACCTGTTATCAGTTTTTGCATTAGCCAAGATTGGCTTGGTTGTGAAATTTTTTGATGACAGGTGTAGAGTTCATGATCTATCAAATGGCGATGTGATTATTGCTTTTGGCATTTTATGTTGTGGGATGTATAAGCTCATAGACTATGAAAGATCTGTAAATGATTTGGCATGTGCAGTAAATGATTCTCAGGCTATGTCAGATGCAAAGCTTTGGCATGCACGCTTTGGTCATATGAATTTTGCTAGTTTGCTATGCCTGCGGAAATCTGAAATGGTGTCCTCTTTGCCCAAACTTGAGGCACCTAGAAAACATGTTTGTGAAGGCTGTATTTTGGGCAAAATGCAGTGTTCGTCCTTTCCGAAAGATGGTTCAATTCGGGCTACTCAGAAATTGCAGCTTGTACATAGTGATGTCTGTGGTCCTATGCAAAAACCTTCTTTTGGGAATTATCTTTACTTCGTGAATTTCATCGATGATTCTTCCAAGCATGCATGGGTATATCCATTGAAGGCAAAGTCCGAAGTGTTCATGTGCTTCAAACAGTTTTTAGTTTTGGCTGAAAATCTGTCAGCATGTAAAATGGGCACCCTCCATTCTGATTGAGGGAGGGAATATATGTCTTCTGATTTTAATGCATTTCTAGTTGAACATGGGATAAAACACCAGTGTACAATGTTGTATACACCTCAACAGAATGCAGTTCACTACAAGGAATACGAGCGTATAGCGACGGTTAAGGCGACAAAATTTCATCGTTATAAAATTGCAACATGCATCGTAATTAGCGTCGCGCGCGGACCGTCCATTAAACGATGGAGCAAATAACGGTTTTTGCAACCTATGGTGCGACGGGGCTGCGACGCTCCCATACAGCGTCGCTAACATGACACTTTCAAATAGTGTTGCATAAACGATGCTTTTTTATGTCGCATAGGTGACGATCTTTGGCGTCGCATAAGCAACGCTAAAAAGATGTCGCTTATGCGACGACGTGTAGCATTGCTTACATGACGGTCTGTTGACGGACAAAAATTAAAACGTTGGAGGCTCTTCGATCGGCATTTTCACGCATCCGATCGAAGAGCTCTCCAACGTTTGCAATTGCCTTACGCTTACGAGCTGAAGTAAGTATATGCAGAATTGTTGTTTTTCCTAAGCTCTCTCTTATTGTCTCCCTCTGTCTCTGTTTCTCTCTTTCTACATCTTTCTCTCTTTGAATTCTCTCTCTCTCTCTCTCTCTCCTTTCTCTCTTTATTGCAGGTTATTCAAGAAGCTAACCAAGTAAAAATTATGGCTAACTATTGTAAGTACAATTTCTATTCTTCGTATATCATTTGAATTGTGTTATTTTCATTACATAGCATACTCACACTTATTGATATGCACTTATACACTTATACATGATGAAGATGCACTTTCACACATATACACATATACACATGCACATACACACACATATATACACTCAGATACATGTTCACATACACTTAGACATACACACATATACACATGCATATGCACAAACATTCCTACAACCACATAAAAAGACTTACATGCATGCATTATTGCATATATATATATATATTGTTGGCATACAAGTCAGATGAAGAGCATACTAGCGCAACGGAGGAGTCATGCACAATACGGCAACAAGGCCCAATCATTTTTTCCATGGACCATTTACAACTCAAGTGATTTTAATCACTACACAAACATTGTAAATTCCGTTTTTGGTAGAATAGACTCCATTTTGTGCAAGCCGAGGAGTCCTCGAGCTTGAGGAGTATTAGAACTAGCTACATATCAATTTTCATAATTTTAGACTTTGTTTGAGCCCTCAAATAGGCTCTAGAACCTAATTTTTAACTAGGCCGGACACTAGGTCTGGACAAGACCAAAGCTAGTTAGAAAACTATAAAAAGAGCTAGAGAGCTCATTTTTGAGGTTAGATTGTTTGTGAATTGAGCTTATGTAAGAGACTTTTTGACTAATGCAAAGATCTCCATTGTTCCTCTCCTTGTTCTTGCCTTGTGTGCGCGTGTGTGTGTATGTGTGTGCATGCTTGTGTGCTTCTCTCTCACACACTTGTGCCTTCACTTGCTCATAGTCTTCATACTAGTCCTCACGTCTCCACGGATTGACAATTATGAGGTGAATCTTCTCACGTTGGTACTCACCATTGTGCTAGAGTGACACCAAATTTGGCGCCGTTGCCGGGGAGAGAGCTTCGAGGACGAGCGTGTGATGGTAAGACGTCGAGTTGAGACATTGGAGTTATAGGTAATATCCTTCCTTCTCGTTATTTTTCTTCATTTTTTCCTTACTTTCGCATCACCATCTGTTGAAGCTCAAGGTCAAGGACAAAGCATGGAAGCACATCAAAGAAGTGGACATAGAAGAAGAGAGAGCAAGTAGGGAGCTCCAAGAAGTGTATGTCAAATTTTCAGAAGAATCCCCTACAAAAATAGTGATTTTCATCACTAGAAACCATTGTAAATACCATTATCTATTTTTAGTAACTCCATTTTGTTCAAGCCGAGGAGTCCTCGAGCTTGAGGAGTATTAGAAGTACCATCGTACCAATTTTCATAATTTTTAGACTTCGTTTGAGCCCTCAAATAAGCCTTGGAACCTAATTTTTAACTAGGCCGGACACTAGGTCTGGACAGGGCCAAAACTAGTCAAAAAACTATAAAAAGAGCTAGAGAGCTCATTTTTGGAGGTTAGCTTGTTAGAGAATAGAACTTTTGTAAGAGAAGTCTTTTGCAATCTAAGCTTTCCATTGTTCCTCTCTTTGATCTTACTTTGTGCGCGTGTGTGTGTATGTGTGTGCATGTTTGCGTGCTTTCACTCACACACTTGTGCCTTCACTTGCTCGTGGTCTTCATACCGGTCCTCACGTCTCCGCGGATTGACAAGTAAAGGAGGTGGTGCTTACGCTTGAGCTACACCAAATTTTGGCGCCGTTGCCGGGGAGAGAGCTTCGAGGACGAGCGTTGTGATGGTAAGATCGTAGATTTGCGACGTTGGAAGGTAAAAAAACTATCATTTCAGTTCATTTTCTGTTTTTTTTCCTCTTCATCTTCATCATCATCATCATCTCCACCTTCTTCCATCTTCTTCTTCATAGAAATTTCTTGTCTTTTAGTGCATTTTCACCATCTTCATACCATTTTTCATGCATTATTGTGTGGGAAGGAGTTAGGAGGTGCAAGGGAGAGCAAGCGCTGTATTTTTTTCATGATTTTCTGCTCATACGGAGCTCGCCATAGCCGGCGCTCAGAAATTTGAATTTCCCGCCAAAAAACGCGATTCTGTGATGAAAATCGCGATTCTGTGAAAATTCAAAATTTTTTGAAAAATCACGATTTTCAGTTTCCCGCCTAAAAGTTGGTTGAAAAGAATCGCGATTCTATGTTTTTCTCAAAAAACACGATTCTCTGCTCAAAATCGCGATTTTCAAAAAACACGATTCTCTGCTCAAAATCGCGATTCTCACCAATCACGATTTTCAGCAAAAACACGATTTTGAGAAAAATACGATTTTGAGAAAAACACGATTCTCTATGACAAAATCGCGATTTTCATGCCAAAAACACGATTTTGTGAAAAAGGCGATTCTGTGAAAACACGAATTTTTGCTCAAAATCGCGATTTTCAAAAACACGATTTTGTGCTCAACATCGCGATTTTCATGTGAAAAATACGATTTTCAAAAAACACGATTCTCTGCTCAAAATCGCGATTCTCACCAATCACGATTTTCAGCAAAAAAACACGATTTTGTGAAAAACACGACTTTCTGCTCAAAATCGCGATTCTCACAAATCACGATTTTCAGCCAAAAATACGATTTTGAGAAAAACACGATTCTGTGGGACAAAATCGCGATTTTCAAGTCAAAAACACGATTTTGAGAAAACACAAATTTTTACTCAAAATCGCGATTTTCAATTCACGATTTTCTGCTCAAAATCGCGATTTTCATGTCAAAAACACGATTCTGAGAAAACACGATTTTCAGTCAAAAACACGATTTTGTGAATCACGATTCTCTGAGTCAAAATCGCGATTTTCAGAAACACGATTTTGTGATCAACATCGCGATTCTCTGAAACACGATTTTGTGATCAACATCGCGATTCTCTGAAACACGATTTTGTGATCAACATCGCGATTCTCTGAAACACGATTTTGAGATCAACATCGCGATTTTCAGAAACACGATTTTGTGATCAAAATCGCGATTTTCAGAAACACGATTTTGTGATCAACATCGCGATTTTCAAATCACGATTTTGTGCTCAACATCGCGATTTTTTGACTTCACAGCATCGCGATTTTCAGAAAGTTCACAAAATCGCGATTTTCTCCAAAGGTCCTGTTTGCCTGTTTTGACCCCCAAGAGCCTGAATTGGCATAACTTTTTCATCCAAAGTTCATTTTTTGAGCTCTATAGCTTGTTGGAAAGCTCGTTTCAAATCCTACACGATCTCAACTGTTTTTTTCAAGAATAATGCGTTGATTTTGAGATAGGATAATTTGAAGTTGACCCTCAGGTGGGACTAGGGAACCAAGGGGACTCCAAAGAATTTTGAACCATACCAAGGGGAAATTTTGGACTCTTGACTAAAGCTTATGAACCTGAGATCTGGTAGACACTTAGGCAAGGATAAACAAAGCATTAGATCTTCTGAGGCTAGTGTCAACCATACATCCAAGTCTCGGGCACAACAACTAAGTGGTCATCTTTTACTCAGATCAGACACAAGTGATTCAGAAATGTCTTTTAGTATGGGAAAACCTGCAGGGGGCTCAGGGACTGCCCATCTACAAACACCGGAAGGTCCCTATAAGACACAGTTGGAATATATTCGGACCAACCAATTAGGTGCTCGCATCTATGAGGATGGTCTGAGACGATCAGTGGTCCAACTCAAAAATCCTGATCAATCCTTTGGACTTGAACACCCGGTGGTCAAGTTCGAAGAGGGTTCATACATTGATAAGGAAGGAACCATGTATGTGGTTACCAACCAACCAGATAGGACCGATGAGTTGGGAAATATCATTCATGAGAATGAGATAGGAGACCTAGAACAAGGAAACGTAGGACAAGGACCCCAGACTCCTAGAGGTAAGTCAGTTTTGACCCGAGTGATCACTCCGGACTGGATCCCTCAAGACAACAAAAGCATAGAACTATTTGTGAATAGAGAAACAGAGGAAGCCTTTTGGAGGTTCAAGCCAGATCAACCTAGCCAATTGGGCATAGTTATCATCTATGAATTCAAAGATACTGAGATACCAGGCAAAGTTGTCTACCTGGATAACACATCAGAGAAAATTTTCTTGGTAACGGAACATGATAGACATGCATATACATGGAAGAATGACATGATTTTCCCCCCACCAAGATCCAATGTTTCCCATGGCCTCCAAGGGGTAGGATCATCCCAGGCTCATGAAGCCCAGAGAGAAAGAACTAGAGAGAGACCTGAGGTAAGTTTTGCACACACCGTGGGCAGGAATAGGTCAGGATTTGAAAATGAAAGACCTGAAAGAGAGAGACATCAAGCACATAGGCAACAAAGAGATGAACAGGATTTTCCATTGCCTAGACCCCGGGAGTACCCAAGAACCCTTAAACCCAGTCACGTGATCAAGGCAATGAAGAACTATTTCGATGGGACAGGGGATCCTTATGATCATGTGGCCGAGTACAAACAAGTGCTGAGAGCCGAACAAATTGAGGACTGGTTCACCCAGTACGAGGCATTTGGTTTGACCCTTAAAGGCACTGCCTTAACTTGGTTTCAACCATTGAGTAGAAGCAGCTATCGCGATATAGGTCAATTGCTAGACGAATTCATTGTAGAATTTTCCAAGAGTGGTATCAGGCATAACACATTGTCCCTGATCCATAGTTTCAAGCAGACACCCCAAGAAACAGTGCGACTAGCAGGTAGAAGGTTCAGACAGTACCTAGAAAGATGCCCTGCTCCAGAGCTACCCACACCAGCCAAACAAGTGGCTTTGTTTTTAGATGGCTTATTGAGCACAAAGTTAAGATCCTATGTATACTTGAAAGATCCTAGATCCATAGAAGAGTGTGTGCGGACGTGCATAGACATAGAAGATAACTTGGGTGAGGAGTTAGGATTGGCCAAACTCTACAAAGATTCGGATAGTTCTACTAGTCATACTTCAAAGATCTCCACAGAAATAGAAGAGATAGCTGAGCAAGTTGCCAAGAAGCTGGGAGTCCAAAATAAACAAACACAGGGAGTCACTTCATTGAATCGGTGCTACACTTGCGGAGGTGACCACATGGCTAACGTATGCCCAATGCAAAACCAAAACATTAGAGAAAGGAATGCTCCATATTGCACTATTGAGAGAAAATACACAAACCACACGGCTCAAGATTGTCCCTACAATAGGCAGGCTGTTAGACAAAATTATCAGCAACCTTACCCACAAGGTAGGTATCAGAATCAATACCAACAGCCATATTACAGACCACAACAGCAATATCAGGTACCATATAGGCCACAACCTGTCTTGGTAAACCAACCACCAGCTCCAGCCAACGTGATTCCAGTCAAGTATGCTGTGGGAGAGGAAAATCCAAATAGAGCTTTCGTGCCACTAACCCCATTGATACCAGATAATGACTCTCATGCTCATAGTTCAGACTACTCCCATGAAGGTAGTCCACATGCTTATTACACAGAGTCACCTGAACATAGCGAGATTTACTCGTATCAATATGAGGCACCGCCTATGGAGCAAAATTGGGAGCCAGAATACTCCAATGTCATGTACACAAATCCTAACCCTAGGCCCCAGTTGAGACAAATGAGACCACAAGCCCCTAGAGGATCTTGTTTCAGATGTCATGGTGACCATTTCATTCGTGACTGTCCCCACCCACCATCTCCGAGTCAAGGACAGGCTATCACAATACAGGCTTTTTGTCCTGATTGTGGCAAAGACCATCTCCCCAGAGATTGTCCAAGAAACCCCTCTAGTGCACCCAAGATTACACCCATTAATGTGGTAGGCTTAGTGGCAGATCCAAGTTCAAGTAGTAGCAATGTGGCTCCTATACAAGCTGTCACTAGAGCACAAGCCTTAAAACAGGATAAACCAGTAGAACAATCAGAGTCGAGTGAATCGGGAGAGCCTAGTAAGAGGAAAACAAGAACATGGAAGGATACCAGAGAGAAGGCCAATCGCAAGTGGAATAAAAAGTTATCAGAACTAGAAGAAAGCTTAAAAGAAGCGAAAACAAAAATAGAAGACATTGCATCTCAAAGCCCCTCGCATGCCGAAACTCCATCCACTCCACCTCATCCCACCCCACCACCCATTGTAAATAGACCGCAACCAGGGTCTGTTCTTGCAAATCCAACCCCAGAAGGCTTGGACATGATGTTCAAGGCCTACCAGGCTCGACTTCAAGAAGGGCCTACAGCGGCAAACCTAGACAAGAGTTACCCTAGAGCAGATTTAGAGATTGAACGGATGAAAATGTGCATGAAAATGGTAGAACAAGCTCAAGCCATACTTGAGACTAGTCAAAAGTTCAATCAGACAAACTCTATCAAATCGGATTTGCATTTCCAGGGCTTACTAGAACGATTAGAGCAGTTGGTAAACAAACCACAAGTTTCTCTACCTCCACAGGCTCAACCAGTTATTGAAAGAGGAAGCTCACCACCAAGGGGAGCTTATGTTCCTAATTCCACGGATGCTGGAATACCTCCTTCTATTCAACAGTACTCTCAAGAGTTCTTGCGGGAAATACAAGAGGAGAAATGGGCCAAGGAGAAGGGTAATTCCCCTCCTATTCCAGAGATTGATGATCTTCATGATCAATTTCCCCAAGACATTCCATCTATTTACAAAGATGAAGCAGAACAAGAAGACGAAAGATTAGATTTTGAATCTAATACCTTAGAAGAACTGCCTCAATTTCCAGGCCCATGGGAATCTGAATCACTCCAGATTAGAGCTCCCACAATACTAGTAAGAAATGAAGACTCAGTGGTTCCAAGGAACACGGATGTCGTGAAGAACACTAAGGTTCAGTGTCATCTCACTGTAGAAGAGTTGCTCAAAGCAAAACCTGAGTTATGGAATCATGTGAAGGATCAGGTCCCAGAACTTGAGTCCAATATGCCAAAAGTAGGCTCTAAGCAAAGGGTACCAGAGATACCTCTAGACAAAATAGGGGACATGTGTGAGGGTGAAGAAGGTAATACTTATCTTCCAATCACCTACCAAGGTTACACAACCAAAGCAATCATAGATTCAGGTGCTGGTGTTGCTATTGCGACCACCTCCTTGTGGAAGCAATGGGGCAAGCCCACATTAAGACCAACTAGAATGAAGCTTCAAATGGCTGATGGTCATTTTGAAAGACCTCTAGGATTGCTAGAAGGGATCACTCTAACCACTTGTGGTGTAGAGTTTGAGCACACATTTGCTATATGTGACTTTGAGAAAAATAATGTCTTTGAGATGATCCTAGGAAGACCCTTCCTACGACAATTGCAAATAGTACAGGATTGGGGAACTAACTCCTTGTACTTACAGCACTTAGGGGTCACCACTAAGGTCAATTTGAAGGATTACACCTTCAGAGATGTACCACCCCTACAGTGGAATTCTATCCACAAAGCAAAAGAAGATTCCATCTCTGTGCATTCTGAAAGTTCACCTGATCCATCATGGCTGCATGAAGATACTCATTTGTGGATGTGCAAGGTTGCAAAGGAAGAGGAAAAACGTTTAAAGGCAAGAGAAGAAGGAACTTCGTTAGGAGATAGACCAGTTAGAGACCCAGCCTACACACCGATGATCTTTCCAGATGAGGAGTTTGAGCCTCATGGCTGGCCAGAAATCTTAGCCACCATGGACATTGCTGTCAATGAGGAACAGTGGACACCTCATTGTGATGAGGAGGGTTATGATATCTCAGTGTTCATGTGTCAACCCTTGCTAGAAGAATGTGACCCTAGTGATGTCATAGAAGAGGAAGAGAATGACGATGATCTGGAGTCTATTGTGATGGATAGTTGCTTTAACTCAGAGCAGCACTATTTAGAAGATATAGGAGTGTTCACCCAGAAAGAAGAAGAACCTCTCACAAGTATTAAAACAGTAAACTCAAAAGATGGAAGTGAGAGTAGTCAAAAGAAAAAGAAAAGAAAAGCAGTGAAACAAGAAAAGGAGGAATCATTGTTTGAAGTACCAGAAAACTTCAAGAAATATGAAGTTGACGACCGCAAAATTTTGGTACGAATGCCTAAGAGAGAGGCCATCATAGGAGAATCATATGATAATAAAGAAAAGACCAAGAAGATTGTAGTGACCATTGAAGAGAACGAAGAGAGATGCACATATATAGGAGATGACCTAAGTGCAAGAGAAGAAATGGAGCTCATAGCTCTATTAAGGGAATATAGGGATGTGTTTGCATGGCACTATAGAGACTTGAAAGGGGTAGATCCAAGAATTTGCTCTCATACTATCCCCATGACTGCTGATGCTAAGCCCACCAAACAGAAGCCCTACACATATAATGATACCTATGCAGCCAAAATCAAAGAAGAAATTGATAGGTTGATTGAGGCTGGATTCATCTATGAGATTGAGCATACCGAATGGGTGTCCCCCATTGTTGTGGTACCCAAGAAGAACGGGAAGTTGAGAGTGTGTATTAACCTTAAAAAAGTTAATGCCTCTACGATTAGAGATAGTTATCCACTTCCAATCACAGAACACCTTTTGGAGCGTGTTGCAGGCAAGGAAGTTTATAGCTTCCTTGATGGATTTTCAGGTTACAATCAAGTGGCCATTGCCCCAGAAGATCAACACAAAACAGCTTTTGCTACAGAGTGGGGAATCTTTGCATTTCGGGTGATGCCATTTGGGCTCACCAATGCACCTGCAACATTCCAAAGGCTCATGTGTCATGTCTTCAAAGAGTTCTTGCGAAAGAGCTTAGAAGTGTATGTGGATGATTTATGTGCTCATTCCCAAGAAAGAAGGGTTCACATCCCTGAACTCAGACAAATCTTCAACAAGTGTAGAGAATATCGAGTGTGTCTGAACCCAGAAAAGTGTGTGTTCATGGTGCGTCAAGGTAAAATCCTCGGTCATATTGTTTCTAAGAATGGAATCTCAACGGATGAAGATAAGGTACGAGCCATAGCGGAGCTGCCAAGGCCAAGGAATGTTAAAGAGGTACAAGCCTTTATGGGCCATTGTGGATATTACCGTAGGTTTATCCACATGTACGCGATCATAGCTAGACCCCTTTATGCCTTGTTGTCTAATTTTGAGTGGAACGACGAATGCGAGAATTCTTTCAATGAACTGAAGAAACGTTTGTGCACAGCACCAATACTGACCACTCCTGATTGGAATAAACCATTCCATGTCCATGTGGATGCATCCAATCATGCCATAGGATGTGTGCTGGCACAACCCACAGGTGAAGGGAATTTAGATTTGCCCATAGCATATGCTAGTAGACAACTAAACCCAGCCGAAAGAAATTATACCACAACCGAGCGAGAAGGGTTAGGCATGGTATATGCTGTAAAGAAGTTTAGACACTATTTATTGGCCAACAAGTTCAAGTTCTTCACTGATCATCAAGCTTTGTTATATTTGGTCAATAAACCTTGCAATACTGGACGCTTAGTAAGATGGTTCCTCTTACTAATGGAGTATGACTTTGAAGTTGTTGTCAGGAAAGGTAGAACCCACCTTCGGGCAGATCACCTTTCTCGCATTACTTCAGGAGAGTCACCACAAGGAGTGTCTGATGAACTACCTGATGCTTATCTGTTCAATTTGGAAGTTGTTCCTAAATGGGCAAATAAGTTGGTACCAGTCCTAACCTTCGGCCCTGCAAATAAGAATGTGAAAACATCACAAGAAGAAATTGTAAAATCACAAAAATATCACATATTGGCAGGAAGCATGTACAAACAAGATACTGAGGGTGTATTAGCTTGTTGTGTCGAGGATGATGAACATAGTAGTTGGTTGCAGCAAGCTCATGAGGGATTGCTAGGAAATCACTATTCTAAACAACGAACATTGCAGAATTTGAAACGTTTAGGAGTGTATTGGCCTAGCATGGACAAAGAAATACATGAGTGGATCAAGAATTGTCCAATGTGTAGAGAGAAACCACCAGTGGAGCATGCGACCCTTTATCAAGTATCATTAATTCCAGATTGGAGTACTCCATTGGTAGAGTTTATGAGATCGGGAAGATTACCCAAAGAGGCCAGTCTAGCAAGAAGACGAAATATGGAGCAAGAGGCTCAAGGCTATGCCTTAGTAGGAGAAAACCTATACCGAAGAGGTAAAGATGGTTACTTAAGACTGTGCGTTCATGAATCAGACTATTTAAGGGTCTTAGAGACTGCACACAGTGGTGTTGCAGGTGGACATTTTGGCCCTGACCGAGTGATTAAAACCATTCTATTCTCAGGACTTTGGTGGCCCACTCTTCATATGGATGCACATACCTATGTGAAGAAATGTGACACATGCCAACGTGCACAATATCCAGTGAGAAAAGACGAGATGCCCTTGAGGCCAATGATGGGAGGACGTGCATTTTCGAAGTGGGGCATAGACTTCATTGGTCCTATTAACCCCCCAGCTAGAAACTCCCATGCAGAATACATCATTGTAGCCACAGATTACCTTACAAAGTGGGTAGAAGTCAAAGCCACAACAAAGAATGATGCTCAGACTACGGCTAAGTTCTTATTCGAGAATGTGTTCACGAGATATGGACTACCAATAGAGTTGGTGAGCGATAGAGGCACACACTTCTTGAATGAAGTCATTGAAAATCTTCTCCAAGAATTCTTGGTGATACATAAGAAATCCGCCCCCTATCATCCACAAGCCAACGGACAAGCCGAGAGTACCAATAAGATCCTCTGTAACGTATTGACAAAATTGGTAAATAATAAACGCTCTGATTGGGACAAACAACTTCATCATGCTGTTTGGGCTTATCGAGTTGCCTACAAAACGGTACTCAACGCCACCCCATTTCAGATGGTCTTCGGACAGAACGCTGTGCTACCATTAGATTTCTTAATCCCTGCCTTAAAAGTAGCACAAGAGTATGAGTGGAATGGGCATGAATTGTCCTCTAGGATCTTTGATCTCGAACGCTTGGGTGAAACGAGGCTACGAGCGGCAGCAGGCATCTACGCTGCAAAGAAGAGGCAAAAGGCATACTTTGATGCACACATGAAGGATAAGGGATTGAAAGAGGGAGATCTAGTGTTGGTATACACACTAAAACAACATGCCCGTAAGTTGGAAAAAAGAGGTTATGGACCCATGATCATTAATAGAATTTCCACTAGTGGCGCAGTTCAGTTGGCCACTCTAGAAGGAGATATCTTGCCAAACTATATTAGTGGCTGTAGAGTCAAGCTATATCAAGAACCTCTTACTGAGGATATGCTAATGAGACTCAACACTACGAAGAAGCGAAAAGAAGAAGAGTTAAGAGTGAGAGAAGAAGCACAGGAAGAGGCCAGAGAGCGTATTAGGCAAAATAAGTTAAGGCGATTAGGCCTAGATGTCAACTCAAAAGCCCCAAAATATCACATGGATATGTGTCAAAAGTCAGGCATTGCGACTTCTCAGGTCATTGACCGAAGACCCTTTGTGACCATAGAGATAGGACAAGGGAAGGGTGCAAGGACGGTGAAAGCATTGATTGACTCAGGTGCAGCAAGTAGTGCAGTTAAACTTTCCTACTGCCAAGACTTGGGGTTGAACATCAATCCCATAGAAGCTTACCTCATAGGATTGGGAGGTGTGGAAACCCCTTGTTTGGGCGAGGTGGAACTTCCCATCTACCTTCAAGATGTTCCAATGAAAGTCAAAGCGCTAGTATGTCAAGATGAGAACCTTACAGAACCACTTGTCTTGGGTCAGGATTGGATCTATGACCATGCAGTTAACTTAAACCTAAGAAGTCAAATTCTTCAACTTTGGGTACATGAACAATGCATTACATTAGAATTAGAGAACTGCATGCTCCTAGATCATGGCACCACACACTCTCTTAGTTCTTCCAAGACTAATCATAGGAAAGAAGATGTTGTATGTGTCAAAAGCTCTATGATGCAGAAGGAGTCAATCGTGGAAGACCAGGTTCGAAGGCGGGTGGATCTTTCTTCTTCTCCAAAGACTCAAGTAGCCACAGTAGTGAGCCCACCACACAAGCAAACACAACCGTTCACGACAACTGCTACATCAAATAGAAAGACACCATTCGATAAAAAAGCGGTTCCGGGCATGAAGCAGATCTGGGTACGCAAAGGAGAGCAACCACCAGCCTTACCACCACAAATCCCATCCATGCACACTAACCAGGCCAGAAGACGAAGGAAGCAGCTCAGACAAGCTCCATCACAAGATATCCAACAAGTTTGGGTGCCTAAGAAGTTAGCTGCAGCTCAACAAGGGCAATTACAGATGTGGGTACCTAAGAAGATCCTACACCCACAACAACCTTTGTTCTCCCACATGCAAAAGGTTTCAACAAAGAAGCCAAAAAGAGAAAAGGGTAAGAACCACGTACAGAGACCAAAGGAAGATCAAATCAGCTCTTCAACATTAGTAGGAAGACATGCAAAAAGGATATGGGTTTGGAAGCCAAAAGTGCAAGTAGCCTCCACCGAACCAAAGCATCAGCCACACTGGATACCACAGTTCAGAAAGCATCCAAAGAGAAAGACGCCTGAAGTGACCTCTACAGTGCCAAATGATGTTCTAAAATGGACTCCAATAAGGAGGATCATATCAGTTCGAGACTCAATGGATACCTCCACCAAGGTCGGCATCAACCTCCACAAATAACATCGAAAGCCTCGAACGAGCAACAACCATGTGCTCCTTGCACAACCCTGTCTTTTGCACCATTTAGGTCATGCATTTCCAAAGTATGCAGTAATATAGGGCCACATTACACGGCCGTGCATAGACACACTTGAGAATCCCATGCACAAGAGCACAGTGACATATGTCGAACATTTCTATTGATACTAACTTTTGTCTTCTTGTTTTGTATTGTTCCAAAAAAAAAAAAAAAAAAAAAAAAAAAAAAAAAAAAAAACCGAGGAAGCACTTGTTCCCAGGTTTTGCTCATGGAACATGAATGAGTCATGCTTAGTTGAAGATTGAACCATCGATTACTGGGCATTTATCAGTTTGGATAGAAGTGTGTCTTGGCTAGCAGATGATTTAATTGCTGCCTTATCTCATAGATGTCAAGAACTTAGCATGAGCAGGGCATCCACAACTATGGTTTCCTCTTACTATAGTAGGAGTGAAGAGCTTGAAGGTCCACAACTTGAGTGATGCTTAACTACTGTATGTACAAGAGCATCCAAGGAGATATCTGCAAGGGATAGTTCTGGAGGAGAGGGGATCTGCCATTCAAAAGATCTCATCAGTGGACCATCAACAATGGTCCATCCCAAACGCCAAGTGTACAACATGAAGAGATGAACATCCATCGACCTTCCCCATGGTAAGCATCTTTACTTTGAAAACATCATAGCCATAATAGCGTAGGACACCTCTTCGTCGGCATACCCTTGAGCACTTAGCTCAAGAGCCCCAATTTTTGCACCATTCTTCTTCCAATGCATTTCCCAAGTAAACATTCATAGGGCTACATTACAAGGCCGTGCACAAGGCACATATTTTCCTCAACCCATGCACGAACACACTTACCCATCACTCAATATGGGTTATGAGTACTTGGCATGACTACTATGAAGATCAACTTTGGAAGATCTAGAAAACATCAACAGAGACTCACAACGACACAGTCATGCTGGCATACAAGGCAGAAGCACATACCAAGAGACTACAACCTGCAAAGACTCACAGTGATAGATGAAGAACGTCGGACGACTTGTGTTCATACAGAAGGGACACTCCCTCTCAAGGCACTACTTGGAACAACCACTACAACAAGGGTCTGTCAGGGACGACAGACTCGAGAGGGGGGGGAGTGTTGAAGCTCAAGGTCAAGGACAAAGCATGGAAGCACATCAAAGAAGTGGACATAGAAGAAGAGAGAGCAAGTAGGGAGCTCCAAGAAGTGTATGTCAAATTTTCAGAAGAATCCCCTACAAAAATAGTGATTTTCATCACTAGAAACCATTGTAAATACCATTATCTATTTTTAGTAACTCCATTTTGTTCAAGCCGAGGAGTCCTCGAGCTTGAGGAGTATTAGAAGTACCATCGTACCAATTTTCATAATTTTTAGACTTCGTTTGAGCCCTCAAATAAGCCCTGGAACCTAATTTTTAACTAGGCCGGACACTAGGTCTGGACAGGGCCAAAACTAGTCAAAAAACTATAAAAAGAGCTAGAGAGCTCATTTTTGGAGGTTAGCTTGTTAGAGAATAGAACTTTTGTAAGAGAAGTCTTTTGCAATCTAAGCTTTCCATTGTTCCTCTCTTTGATCTTACTTTGTGCGCGTGTGTGTGTATGTGTGTGCATGTTTGCGTGCTTTCACTCACACACTTGTGCCTTCACTTGCTCGTGGTCTTCATACCGGTCCTCACGTCTCCGCGGATTGACAAGTAAAGGAGGTGGTGCTTACGCTTGAGCTACACCATCATCACCATCATCATCCCCACCATCTCCCACCTCCATCTCCATCTCCACAAAAAATTTCAGTTTTTTGGTCGTATTACACTTTTCCCTCATTTCATTGTGAGAGAGAGCGAGAGAGAGCTTGCATGCTATCTGTTTTTGGTGTGTTTTTGAGCTTTTGTTGCAGGAACTAGCTGTACCACCTTCTCCAGCAGTGTGCGCAGGTACGACAGACTCTGCACAGGTCCCGGGACGACGACCTCTGTCTGTCGCGACAGACAGAAAAACTTAATATTTTGTGAATGCGTGTTTGGCACGGTAACCTACACCATTAGAGCACTCCAAATCACTAGAAGTTTCTCAAAAATTTGCGTTTTTTCAGTCTATCATGACAGACACCGTCTATCGCGACAAACACCGTCTATCGCGACAGACACCGTCTATCGCGACCGACCACTCTATCGCGACAGACACCGTCTATCGCGACAGAACACTCTATCGCGACAGACACCGTCTATCGCGACAGACCACTCTATCGCGACAGACACCGTCTATCGCGACAGACAGCCCCCCACGATAGTTTGTGTCTATCGCGACAGACACCGTTTATCGCGATAGACAGACATTTTCGGCAAAAATTAAGGGGTAAATTTTTTGGAAATTTAGGCTAAATTTTGGGCATATTTGCACTCTCAAATACTCACACACTTGCAAAGGCCTTAGAAAAATGCATTAAAACTCCTGAAAGGTTCTGTTTGTCTGGTTAACCCCCTAAACCCTGAATGGTCATAACTTTTTCATACGAAATCCATTTTTTGAGCTCTAGGATATTTGGAAGTTGACACACTGAGGGGTAGGAACACCAAGAGAGCTCTAGAGGAAATTTTTAGCAATACAAAAGGGGGAACAAGGGTCATTAAAAAAGTGTCTGAAATAAATTGTCTGTCAATTGAAGGATCAACTTGAAGCTAAACTTGGGATTCTTACAGGATCATCGAGAGCTCTTGGAGAAAGCAAAGTAAGTGCCAAGGCGAACAAGCTCGGGAACGTGCTTCCTGGGTAGACCAGCATCGCCAGGAGGAGCGACTTGAGGTTGGAACATCACTTAACCCCCTCAGTCTATTCTTAGCATAGGCTAGGTGCGAGTAGTTGTTCTGATTGACTAGGGGTACGATAGGAACACTCAAGTTTGAAGAGCCCTTAATTTCTCAAGTGCAAGGGTAGGCTAAATTGTAGTCAAGGGATAACTTAAAGGAAAAGAACTTAAACTAAGCGGACGCAGAACATCAAGTACGACCCACGAAAGTGCTCCTGATGACGCTTAACTAAAAACAAGAAAACACATCCAAAGGAACTTAAAAGGAACAAGTGACTGGTACCAAAGAATCAGCAACGTACAAAGGGCATATGAACCTTAGGTCAGGTAGACACCTAGGGAGAGACAAACAAAGTCTTAGATCTTCAGAGGCTAGTGTCAATCATACTGCGAGGTCTTGGGCCCAGCAGTTGAGCCATCATTCGTATTACCCTAGTTCTGAGACTAGCGAGTCTGAGATGTCCCACGGTATGGAGAGACCTACAGGAAGTTCTGGGGTGCCATATTTACATAGGGTGGAAGTCCCTTACAAGATGCAACTCGAGTACCTTAGGACCAACCGATTAGGTGCTAGCATCTATGAGGACGGCCTAGGAAGAGCGGTGGTCCAGATTAAAAACCCTGACCAATCCATTGGACTAGAGCGCCCAGCTGTCAAGTTTGAAAATGGAGCATACTTGGACAAGGAAGGGACAATATATGTAGTCACCAGTCATCCCGATAGGACAGATGAATTTGGGAATGTGGTCCCGGAAACGGACTTAGGTGACCTAGAGCAAGGAAACATGGGCGAAGAACCTAGAACCCCCCGAGGCAAATCTGTTCTCACGAGGATTATCACACCAGAGTGGATTCCCCAAGATAATAAGAGCATAGATCTCCTCTTGAACCGAGAGACGGATGAAGCCTTTTGGAGATATAGACCTAGTCAACCGAGTGAGGTAGGAACAATCATGATATATGAGTTCAAAGATCCTGATATTCCAGGAAGAGTGACCTACTTAGATCACTCTTCAGAGAGGATCTTTGGGGTTACAGAAAATGATAGGCATGCTTACACTTGGAAAGGAGAATTTATCTTCCCCCAACCAAGATCGAATGTGTCCTTTGGTCACCAAGGAGCTGGAACATCTCAAGCTCAGGGGACTCAAAGAGAAAGGAGTCGAGAGAGACCTGAGGTAAGCTTTGCCAACTCTTGGGGAAGAGAAAGAACAAGAATGGACACGAATAGAGGGGAACCTGAGGGACATAGAGCCCCAGGGAACCGAAGAAATGCCGATGATTTCCCTTTGCCAAGACCAAGAGAGCACACGAGGACCTTGAGACCGACCCAGCTAGTTAAGTCCATGAAAAACTACTTCGATGGCACTGGAGACCCCTACGATCATGTAGCCGAGTTTAAGCAAGTCTTGAGAGCTGAACAAGTTGAAGACCTGTTCACGCAGTACAATGCTTTTGGTTTAACCCTTAGGAACACCGCCTTGACATGGTTTCAGCCACTAAACGAGAGGTAGTTTAGAAGCATAGATCAACTTTTAGAGGCATTCATTATCGAATTCTCTAAAAGTGGCATAAGGCATAATACTTCCTCATTCATATACAGCTTCAAGCAGACCTCGCAAGAGACTGTGAGACTTGCAGGAAGAAGATTTAGGCAATATCTTGAGCGATGTCCTGGTCTTGAATTACCCACAGCCGCTAAGCAAGTGGCTTTATTCTTGGATGGATTGCTAAGTACCAAATTGAGATCATATGTGTACTTGAAGGATCCCCAGACTATAGAAGAATGTGTACGCATGTGCATCGATATTGAGGATAACCTAGGGGAGGAGTTAGAGCTATCCAAAATCTACAAAGATTCAGATAGTACCTCTAGCCTCTCTTCCTCACAATCCACATCAATTGAGGAACTTGCGGAAAAAGTAGCTCAAAAACTAGGCGTCTCTAGTAAACAAATTCCTAGATTTGCCCTAGTAAAGAGGTGTTATACTTGCGGTGGTGACCATATGGCAAACGCATGTCCCATCACGTCTCAACCCCAAGTGAACCCTAGCAGCCAATATTGCACCATAGAGCGAAGGTACACAAATCACTCAGCACAGGACTGCCCATACAATAAGCAAGCGGTTAGGCAAACCTACCCTCAGCCATACCCTCAACAAGGCAGATACCAGAGTCAATATTCACCACAACAGTATATTAGGCCTCAGCAAAATTACCAACCGCAATATTAGGCCCAACTGAGACCCCAGCCAGTGCTAGCACAGCAACCACCTGCTCCTACTAATGTGATTCCGGTCAAGAATGCTGCTGTAGAAGAAAACCTGAATAGAGCGATAGTCCCAATAACACCATTAATCTCAGAAAGTGATCCCAGTGACCATAGCTTTGATTCTACACATGTTGATAGTCCCCAGGCTTACTACATGCAGTCTCCTGAACATGGTGAGTCTTACTACAGTGAGGAACCGAGTGAACCTATTTGGGAGCCTGAATATGCTAACGTCATGTACGCAAACCCCAACCCTAGACCTCAACCTAGGCAGATACGACCCCCTTTTCCTAGAGGAGCTTGCTTCAGATGCCAGGGTGATCACCTCATACGTGATTGCCCCATGCCTGCACCTACACAACCCCAATCAGTGACGATCCAAGGCTTTTGCCAGGATTGTCCCAAGAATCCCAGCAATATGCCAAAAATCACTCCGATTAATGTTATTGGGTTAGTGGTCAATTCCACAGGAAGTGTCACTTCCACTGCACCAGTGCAGGTAATCACTAGAGCTCAAGCATTGCAGCAAAACCAAGGGGTAAGCCAGGAAAAGAGCCCAGACGCTAGCGATACTGAGAGCCAAAATAAGAAGAGAACAAGAGCTTGGAGAGATAGCCGTGAACGTATGAAAAGGCAATGGGCAAAGAAGATGAGTGAACTTGAGGAAAGTCTACGAGAAACCAAGGCCAAAATCATAGAGATCACATCTCAACCGCACTCTCACACATTCCCACCGCTACCATCCCCATCACCCTCCATCCCTCCACCCTCTAATACACCCCACGTAACCCACCCACCACCCCGAGCAGGATCAGTATTAGTTGATCCCACTCCTGAAGACATAGACATGATGCTTAAAGCATATCAGGCCAGAATCCAAGAAGGGCCAAATGTAACGGATCATGACAAGTGCTACCCTAGAGCTGACCTAGAGATAGAAAGAACCAAGCTTTGCGCGAAAATGGTCGCATTGGCTCAAACTATGTTTGAAGCCAGTCGCCTTTTCAATTACTCGGGTTCATCCAAGACGCAATTACACTTGGATGGACTTCTAGAGAAGTTAGAGGGCATAATTGCAAGATCTGCCAAGGAAGAAAAAAATCAAGAAAGAGATGAAGCAAGCAAAAACATGACCCATCCCCCACCGAAAGCTTATGTGCCCAATTCCACTGAACCAGACAACCCCCCTCCCTAGAAAGAATAGAGAATCTAATTGCACAATCACAAAAGGAACCCGCCCCTCAACACCATGACAAGGCTAGTGAAAGAGCAGGTCTTCCTACCCAGAAAGCCTATGTGCCTGAGGCCTACGTGCCTAACTCTACGGAGCCAGACACCTCTTCTTCTATGAATCAATACACATCAGAATTCTTGCGAGAGATTCAAGAAGAGAAATGTGCTAAAGAGAGTGAAGTTCCTCCTCCCATTGAACTTGTGGATGACACACACGATCAATTCCCACAAGACCTTCCTTCCATTTATGGAGAGCCGGAGAGTGCCCAATCTCAAGAAAGATTAGACTTCGAGTCTAATTCTTTACAAGAACTACCCCATTTCACAGGCCCATGGGAAGCAAAGTCCACCTGTATGAGAGCACCTACAGTCATGGTAAGAAACGAAGATTCAGTCATACCTAGGAACACAGAGGTAGTGAAGAACACCAAAGTGCAGTGCAATCTCACTTTGGAAGAGCTGCTTAAGGTTAGACCAGAAGTGTGGAAACATGTAGCCAATCAAGTGCCCGAGATAGCAAAACCTCGTTCCCAGGTAGGATCCCAGAGAACAGTGCCAGAAATACCCTTAGACAAGATAGGAGACATGAGTGAGGGCGAAGAGGGAAACACATATCTCCCCATCACTCATCAGGGATACACAACCAAGGCCATCTTGGACTCAGGTGGAGGAGTTGCAATTGTCACCACTTATGGAAACGATGGGGCAAGCCAGCTCTCAGGCCAACGAGAATGAAATTGCAGATGGCTGACGGGCACATAGAAAGACCCTTAGGACTACTCGAGGGGATAACTCTCACTACTTGTGGTGTAGAGTTTGAGCACCCATTTGCTATCTGTGACTTTAGCAAAAATCAAGCCTATGAGATGATTTTGGGAAGACCATTTATGCGGCAGTTGCAAGTGGTACAGGATTGGGGAACCAATTCCTTGTATTTGCAGCACTTAGGTGTTACAACCAAAGTCAATCTCAAGGATTACTCTCATAGAGATGTCCCTCCTATCCAATGGAACCCCATCCATAGAGCCAAAGATGATACGGAATCGGTGCATTCCCTAGGATCAGGATCCTCATGGATGGATGAAGACACTCACTTATGGATGTGTAAGGTAGCAGTAGAAGAAGAGAAGAGAGAAAAAGCCAGGGAGATAGGTGCAAAAGAAACCCATAGATCAATCCAAGACCCAGCCTATGCACCTGTAGTTTTTCCAGACAAAGAATTCGAACCTCACGGCTGGGCAGAAATTCTAGCAACCATGGATGTAGCCATCAATGAAGAACAATGGACACCTCATTGTGATGAGGATGGCTATGACATTTCAGTCTTCTCCATAGAGCCGATCATGGGAGAGGCAGTTTTAGAAGAGTGTGAACCTAGCCCTGATGCATTTGAGGATGCGAGCGACTCCGATCTAGAGTCAATCATTATGGACCCACCTTTTGCATCAGATGAGGAATACTTCTATGAAGTAGAATTTCAACCCCAGAAGCACGGAGAGCTTACAAAGGATGTAAGGCTAGCCACACATGTAACCTCTAAGGAAGAAGGAAAGGAAAGAAAGAAGAGAGAAGTCACACCAGAAGAGGAAGAATCTTTGTTTGAGGTCCCGGAAAATTTTAAGAAGTATGAGATAGATGACAGGAGAGTTATGATTAGAATGCCTAAACGAGAGGCACAATCGGGAGAGGCCTATGATAACAAAGAAACCACCAAGAAAATAGTGGTAGCCATAGAAGAAGGAGAAGAGAGGTGCACTTACATAGGACATGACCTCACTGAGGAAGAAGAGCATGAGCTGATAGCCTTGCTAAGAGAATACAGAGATGTATTTGCTTGGAGTTACAAGGATTTGAAAGGAGTGGACCCGGACATATGCTCACATACGATTCCCATGACTACAGAGGCCAGACCCTCAAAACAAAAGCCATACACATACAATGACAACTATGCTGCCAAGATCAAAGAAGAGATAGACCGCTTGATTGAAGCTGGATTTATCTATGAAATTGAGCACACTCAATGGGTATCCCCCATTGTGGTGGTGCCCAAGAAGAACGGCAAATTACGAGTATGCATTAACTTGAAGAAGGTTAACGCAGCCACGATCAGGGATAATTACCCGCTTCCTATCACTGAGCATCTATTAGAAAGGGTGGCAGGCAAGGAAGTGTACAGCTTCCTAGATGGGTTCTCTGGCTACAATCAAATGGCCATTGCACCAGAAGATCAGTATAAAACGGCTTTTGCCACAGAGTGGGGTATATTCGCTTTTAGGGTAATGCCATTCGGGCTGACCAATGCTCCCGCAACCTTCCAAAGGCTGATGTGCCATGTATTTAAGGAGTTCCTGAGGAAGAACTTAGAAGTCTATGTTGATGATCTTTGTGCTCATTCCAACATTAGACAAACCCATATTCCTGAACTCAGACAAATCTTTGACAAATGTAGAGAATATCAAGTCTGCCTAAACCCAGAAAAATGTGTTTTTATGGTCAGGCAAGGCAAAATTCTAGGACACATAGTGTCAAAGAATGGCATATCTACGGATGAAGAGAAAGTAAGAGCTATAGCCGAATTACCTAGGCCAAAGAATGTCAAGGAAGTACAAGCTTTCATGGGGCATTGTGGTTATTACCGACGATTTATACACATGTATGCCATCATTGCAAAGCCCATGTACGGACTTCTAACTAACTTTGAGTGGACTGAGGAATGTGAGAATTCCTTCCAGGAGCTTAAACAAAGATTATGTTCAGCACCAATCTTGACCACACCAGATTGGAACAAGCCATTCCATGTTCACGTGGATGCATCCAATTATGCTATTGGGTGTGTACTCGCACAACCTACGGGTGAAGGTAATATGGATCTTCCAATTGCCTATGCTAGTAGACAGTTGAATGCAGCTGAGTGAAACTATACCACCACCAAACGAGAAGGACTAGGCATGGTATATGCAGTTAAAAAGTTTACACATTATTTGCTTGCAAATAAGTTTAAATTTTTTACTGATCATCAGGCATTGCTATATCTCGTAAACAAGCCATGCAATACAGGAAGATTAGTAAGATGGTTTCTCTTGCTAATGGAATATGATTTTGAGGTTGTGGTAAGGAAAGGGAAGACTCATTTGAGAGCAGATCACCTTTCTAGGCTCACATCTGGAGAAGCCCCACAAGGAGTGTCAGATGATCTTCCTGATGCTTACTTGTTTAACTTGGAAGTGGTACCGCAGTGGGCTAAGCCATTAGTGCCAGTATTGACATACGGACCTAACCACCCAGTCATAAACACACAGGATAGAGAGGTAGTAAAAGCCCAAAAGTATCACATCATGGCAGGAAGTATGTACAAGCACACAGATCAAGGGATCTTGGCCTGTTGTGTGGAAGAGGATGAGTACGCTAAATGGTTGCAATTAGCACATGTAGGTGCATTAGAGCAACACTACTCAAAGCAACGAACCTTACAAACACTAAGGAGACTCGGAGTGCATTGGCTGACTATGGAGGCTGATGTCCAAAAGTTGTGCAAGGAATTCCCAATCTGCTGCACTAAACCACCTGTGGAACATGCCACTCTTTATCAAGTGTCCATAGTGCCAGATTGGAGTGAACCTCTAGTATCCTTCTTAAGGACGAGAACATTCCCTCCAGACATGACTCTGGCTAGGCAAAGGAGTTTAGAACAAGAAGCCCAGGATTATTCACTCATTGGTGACAATCTATACAAGCGTGGTAAAGATGGTTACCTGAGACTATGTGTCCATGAGAGTGAATATCTCAAAATCTTGGATACTGCTCACCAAGGTGTAGCAGGGGGACACTTTGGACCAGATCGGGTAATCAAGGCAATACTATTTGCAGGCTTTTGGTGGCCAACCCTTCACATGGATGCACATACCTATGTGAAACGGTGTGATGTTTGTCAAAGAACTCAGTACCCTATACGCAAGGATGAGATGCCACTGAAGCCTATGATGGGCGGACGTGCGTTCTCTAAATGGGGAATAGACTTTGTTGGTCCTATTAATCCCCCAGCTAAGGGTTCACATGCTGAATATATCATCGTGGCCACAGACTATCTAACCAAGTGGGTAGAAGCGAAAGCTACTACAAAAAATGATGCTCAAACAACAGCAAAGTTCTTATTTGAAAATGTATTCACGAGGTACGGATTGCCAATAGAGTTGGTGAGTGATAGAGGCACACACTTCTTGAATGAAGTCATAGAAAACCTTCTCCAAGAATTCTTGGTGATACATAAGAAATCGGCCCCCTATCATCCACAAGCTAATGGCCAGGCTGAGAGCACTAATAAGATCTTATGCAATGTGCTGACTAAACTAGTGAACAATAAACGCTCTGATTGGGACAAACAGCTACACCATGCTGTTTGGGCATACCGGGTTGCCTATAAAACGGTACTCCAAGCCACCCCCTTTCAGATGGTATTTGGCCAAAATGCTGTGCTACCCCTGGACTTTTTGATACCTACATTGAAGGTAGCACAAGAGCATGACTGGGCAGGCCATGAACTCTCCTCTCGAATCCTTGATCTTGAACGTCTAGGCGAAACACGATTGAGAGCTGCAGTAGGAATTTATGCAGCGAAGAAGAGGCAAAAGGCATATTTTGATACACATGTGAAGGATAAAGGCTTGAAAGCAGGCGACCTAGTCCTAGTCTACACATTGAAGCAGCATGCACGGAAATTAGAGAAAAGAGGTTACGGGCCAATGATTATCAATAGAATCTCCACAAGTGGTGCAGTTCAACTAGCCACTTTAGAGGGCGATATTCTACCAAGTTACATAAGTGGATGCAGAGTCAAGTTATATCAGGAACAATCGACTCAACACTGCCAAGAAACGTAAAGAAGAAGAGAAACGAATTAGAAGAGAAGCACAGGCAGAAGCTTTAGAATGCATCCGACGAATGAAATTGAGGAGACAAGGCAGAGACCCGCCTATGCTTGACACTCAAGAATCTGTAGGCTATCCTATGGCCATGTGCAAGACTTCAGGTGGGCATTCCCATAGAATAATCGACCGACGGCCTTTTGTAACCCTAGGAGTAGGACAAGGAAAGGGTGCAAAGATTGTAAGAGCTTTGATTGACTCAGGTGCATCCACTAGTGCTGTCAAGTTGTCTTACTGTCAAGAATTGAAATTAACTGTCGATCCTATAGAAGCATATCTCATAGGATTGGGAGGCGTGGAAACTCCTTGCATGGGCGAGGTGGATCTTCCCATCTCCATTCAAGACGAAGTGATGACAGTCAAAGTACTGGTGTGTCAAGATGAGGACCTCACTGAGCCTCTTCTCTTGGGTCAGGACTGGATCTATGATCATGCAGTCAACCTCAACCTAAGAAGTGGACTTCTTCAGGTATGGGTAGATCATAGCCGAATTATATTTGAATTGGAAAATGAGGCACTCAAGGAACTAGGCAAGGCACAAACTCCTGGTCCTTCCAGGGGCGCACATGAAGTTGACAATGCTATTTTTGTCCAAAATTGTATGATGCAGAAAGAGGCTAATCTCAACAACGGAGCCAGGGAGAGGACGGAACTCCCTTCTTTTCCAAAGACCAGAAGGTTGCAACAACCCACGGCAGATCAAATACAGAAGAAGCAGAACACTACCGATACTAAATGCCAAAAAAAGGAGCAAAGCAGATTGTTTCAGCCATGGAAGAAAGTATGGAGGCGAAAAGGCGAATACCCTGTTCAGACCAGGCCGACCCCATGGCCAAAACCTCTTATTAGTAGCAAACAACATGACACTAATGAGAAGTCCTTCATTAATTCTTCTGCGAAGGTGAAGTCTATTTGGGTACCCAAGAAGTCAATGAAGGCCAGCCCACAATCACGACAAATCTGGGTGCCTAAGGCTTGCTTGCGGGCTCAAATAGCTACACCAAGGCCGCAACCGGTACAACATGTTTCACTCACTCGAACATCTGAGGCCCAGTCTTATGCATCACGCACGGACACATATTCTTCCATGAGCACTAGTAGAATCACTTGTAAATGAGTCCCTAAAAAGCCTCATCTTCAAGCAGATACCCCTATCAAACTCTTCAGAGTCTCCACAAAATCAAGATCAAAGCCCATCCACTGCATTTGGCAACCTAAAACTTGTAATCAACCCCCGGACCCCAGTTGTAAATCCATGCCCACCTACTAACTACGTCACTCTCACACTACATCATTCCACTTAGTTCTTAGGTCCAACCAATTCCTAACTACACACACAAGCACCGAGCACTTATTAACCTACTAATCTCTCCCAAACCTCATGATAATGTTGTAATGGGGACAAAAACGGTTCTAACTTGTCCTTTACAATGTTTTCACATGTTTCTATATTCTCACAGAATCAGGAGGCAAGAAGTAACATGGCAGAAGCGACAGGTCCGAGCTCACAAGTAGGAATACTTATTGCAGGAATCGATGTGGATAGTCTACCTGTGGATGTGCCACCAACTGAACGACCTGTGGAGCTGCAACACCTTCGGCAGATCCCGGTACCGGATCCACCCACAGGGATCACAGAAAGAGTCCATGCCAATTCTCATTGGTTCAATGGCATGCCAGGTCCATTAGGAGAGGCCAAGTATATATGGGAGTCTAAGTGCGAGTATGACAGATCATGGGTTCGATTCCAATTTTTCTCCAAGGAGTTTGAGACTCAACAAAACACCGAGGATCTCCAGACCATATGGCAACGTGCAGGGCTAGCAGAATACTTTGAAGCACCACTACCTAAACCGGATCTCCTCCGATGCTATTATTTGGTCTCCACATTACAAGCTAATGAAGAAAAGGACAAACCAGGATCATTTGTTCTTCCTTCCTTGCTGGGCAACAACGAGTTAAAGAGGTTTGAACTTACTGTGGAGTTGGTGAGCGCTGCTTTGAATATGCACGGCACACATGTACCTTCTGAGAAGGATGCTCTCGTTCCTACTAACATGAAGGATAGGAAACTATTGAAGCTTAAAGACATGGCAGCACTCACACCAAACGTGTCCATCCCTCTCCGTATGTGCATGCAACATTTTGCTTTCCCCGGCCAAGACCGCTTCACACAACCACACAAAAGAATTTGGTTCGCTCTCTACTTAGCGGAGGCAGGTGCGTTACCAATTAAGCTGCCGGTATGGATTATAGATCAATTGTATGAAGCAAATAAAAGGTCTTCTAGGAAATTAGTGGTGAACGGTTGCTGTGCAATCACACGCATTATTTACCGGTGCCTAGCATACGATGTCCCCATTGAACGTGCCTTAACTTGGGCACAATTACAAATGTTTAAGAAGCTCAAGACATCCACACATCAATCCAAGTGCATGAGGGGTGCGATCCCTTGTGTCCAGACAAGGGAAGTTCTGACTACTCCGGAAGTATCGCCACGAGGGGAGACCACTGTACCTCCCTTTACCATTAGGATACCCAGGTATGGATCTGAAACTACGACACAAGCTACCCCTTCAGCTCCTCCTGCTCCATCTGAATTTGAATTTGCTACAACTGGAGATGCTGAAGGAATGGATCCCCAGGACTTCGAAGCATTCTTACAAAGTACACAACTCTTTGATGTAGAGTTTTATTCAGATGCAGAAGAACAAGGCACACCTTCACAAAGAAGAAGAAAATCTAATGACGGCCGCCATGTACATTGGAGTGACGCTCAGCAAGGTCAACAACAAGGACACCTAGAAGAAGAAGGAGCATATGAAGAGGAGACCACTGAAGCCCCAGCCTATACAGCAGAACTCCGAAGGCTGTATCAAATTATGGAACGAGTGCGATCGCAACAACTGCTCACCGAACAGAGCAGTAGAGTACTCATGACTCAGCTGTTGGAAGAAGCAGGAGTTGACTCAGAATATAGTGAAGGTCTCTTATTAATGGCAGAAACATATGGGGTAGTAGAAGCAGTGCGGACCGCCATTAGGAGGTCTCCAGTTCAATATGACCCACGAAGATTCCAGACACGACCACGCTCAGGTAAGAATATCCAGATCCCCATTACAACGGCAGAAGGGCCAATTATTACATCCGAACCCATCAGGACAACCTCCCAAGCAACAGAAACTGCTAGCCAAGAGCACCAAGTCACCCATGAGGAATCCACCGAGCCACTACCACCCACACCCCCACCATCGCCTCCTAGAGCAGAAACCGTGGAAATCACCTCGACCACTCAACCCACCGAAACAACCTTCATCTTTCGTACTCCCATCTCTAGTTCAACCCTATTCTCCACCTCTGATAACCCAATCTATGAAGCAACCCCCATCACTACACAATCCACCGAATCACTCATAGAGCCTGCCCTAGGACAACCATCCCCCATGCCCTTAGCCATAGGTCATCCTGACCCTAGATCCATATTCATGGGTTTCCCTGCTACCACGCAACCCTTCATGCCCTCCTCAACTCTACAACCTCAACCCCCGACCTCCATCTCTCCACTTCTCCAATCCCTCCATAACTTCCTTGCTAGAACTTTTCAACCCAGGTCTCAACCATTCCCTTTATTTTCAGCTCCCCACCCCACTTCTCATCTATTCACCACTTTCACACACACACCACCTACCATTCCAATGTATATGGTAGACCCCACACTCGCACCCACTCCTGAAAGTATGGACATTTCACCACCCATGGCACCTCCCCCTCCCCCCACGCTTCCACCTCCTCCCATTCCCCCTCCACCAATTTCACCCACACACACGTCTTCAATAGACACATCATTCACTCTTCCCCTTCCCCAATTCCCTTCCCATGCATCTTCCATTGTAAACACCACCCCCTCATCTATAGGAAATGCATTGGACACCATGCTAGCTTGTATATCAAACTTAAGGACAGATTACAATCAGCTCAAGCAACAGAATGAACGCCTGCAAGAGCACTCGGAGACACTACAACACCGCCTTGCTGCACTAGAGGAGGAAAATGCTCGCCTCCACACACAATTCCAAACTCTCCAAGAGGCTCATAGCATATTGGAGGTACAGTTACAGAACACAGATCAGGAAGCAATACAAGTGGTAGAAGGTCATCTACGGACACAGCTGGAACGCAATTCAAAGCTTCAGCGAAATATGGCCCTACTCAAGCGACATCTTGCTGCCGCTCATGAAGAGAATCGACGCTTGCACTTACAAAATCAAGAAAACCTAGAAGCAGCTATCGAAAGCACACCTGGGGCACCCATCAGCCCATCAAAGTTTCAAGCAATGACCCCCGACAATATCAAGATCATATTGGAAGACTATGCCATGCTGCTTGAAGCACATGACCTGCTATCAGAGGAACTGGGTCAACTGAAGCAAAAACACCAAAAAGAAACAACAGCAGCCTCTCAAACCACCTCCTCCGCGGCTTCACTTCTCAGAGACTCAGAGGCCTTAAAAGATCTCCAGAAACAGGTCACCGAATTGCAAGCACGTCTACTACAATATGAGAGACCACCTTCCCCTCCAGAGGCTCCCACCGACGAAGAAGTAGTACAAATTCCTGTGGAACAGACATTTGAAGAAGAATACGACCCACAACCCTTCCCAGCAGGCCAACAAACGGAAGAAGCTCAGGACACATTCGAAGCACCACGGCCTCCATGGCTACGTCAAGTGGAGGAAATCGGGAGTTCTCACGAAGAGCGCACAGTAGTGCAAAATCAGGCCATGAGGGTCATAGAGGAAACTGTGCTACAATCTGCTTACTTCAAGAACCTGTCATCGAGACGCCTTATTATAATGCAGAAATACAGAGAGTCACGGCTAAGATTCCTACCTTTGCTACCCAATTTCAACCCGAAGACCTTCCTCCAGAGGTGCAAAAAGGCAAAATTCGTCAACCCACCTGGCGGCAGAAACTTCTAGAGACATATCCCGAAATGCTACGCACATGGAACAACGTGCCTTTACATCTCCTATACAATCCATGCTATGGTCCAGTTCCACGTCGTAGGTCTTGGAAGGCATTCAATATCAAAGTGCAGAACAACGCGCAATGCAAGGAATGGCTAAACTACCCGTACATTGCGCCACCACAGGGACCACCATCGGTAGCATACATGATGGGAACAATTCGACATTGGATGCCGCGATTGAAGCCCATGCCAGATGTGGAAGCTCAAATGATGCTTAAGATTTTAGATATGATGCAGGTAGTCCTGAAAACCTTTAGAAATGCAGCCGCACCACAGGTGTATGACATGAGCACCACCCCCAGTATGACATGAGCACCACCCCCAGTATTCGTGTGGCTTACGCCTGGCATGCACGCATCAAATACCTCCCTGCATGTTACAAACAGACCTTCGAAGAAATGTTCAGATCAGGTTTCTGGGAGTATCACTCGGAGATCTTCGCACCGAAGCCAACACACCTGCTCCATCTCTTTGCTTGTGAACAAGCAATGTACTCTGAGTACTACACCACACCGCAACCAGAGGTCCCTGGCGCAATAAATTGGGATGCATTGGAAGCTGATCTAGCAAGAGGCTTAAGGATAGGAGAACACGAACTTGCCACCAATGTCATCCAATACTATATCGACCACCCGATAGAACAGAGGTCTGTCAGGGGCGACAGACGCTAGGAAGGGGGGCGTGTTGGCATACAAGTCAGATGAAGAGCATACTAGCGCAATGGAGGAGTCATGCACAATACGGCAACAAGGCCCAATCATTTTTTCCATGGACCATTTACAACTCAAGTGATTTGAATCACTACACAAACATTGTAAATTCCGTTTTTGGTAGAATAGACTCCATTTTGTGCAAGCCGAGGAGTCCTCGAGCTTGAGGAGTATTAGAACTAGCTACATATCAATTTTCATAATTTTTAGACTCTGTTTGAGCCCTCAAATAGGCTCTAGAACCTAATTTTTAACTAGGCCGGACACTAGGTCTGGACAAGACCAAAGCTAGTTAGAAAACTATAAAAAGAGCTAGAGAGCTCATTTTTGAGGTTAGATTGTTTGTGAATTGAGCTTATGTAAGAGACTTTTTGACTAATGCAAAGAACTCCATTGTTCCTCTCCTTGGTCTTGCCTTGTGTGCGCGTGTGTGTGTATGTGTGTGCATGCTTGTGTGCTTCTCTCTCACACACTTGTGCCTTCACTTGCTCATAGTCTTCATACTAGTCCTCACGTCTCCACGGATTGACAATTATGAGGTGAATCTTCTCACGTTGGTACTCACCATCGTGCTAGAGTGACATATATATATATATGTATATATACACGCATTAACATATATGCAAATACATGTATATGCACATCCACAAGCATGCACATTCACATGCATGCACATGGATGCAAATGGAAATGCATCCACATACACATGCATGTTTCATACATATACACATGCATATACATACAAATGCATATACATATACACATATACATATACATATACATATACACACATATACATATACATGCATATACATATACACACACATACACATGTACATGCACATACTCATACACACATATACACTTATACATGCACATGCACATACATACATATACACACACATACACATGCACATACATACATATGCACACACATACATATACACTTAGGTACACACATATGAATGAATTATATAATTAAAGTATTAAAACACATATACACATGCACACACACATGCACATACCTACATATACACATATACATGCACATACACACATATACACATAGAGTTATACATATACATGCATATACATATACACACACATACACATGCACATACATACATATACACACATACATATACACTTAGGTACACACATATGAATGAATTATAAATTAAAGTATTAAAACACATACACACATGCACACACACATGTACATACCTACATATACACATATACATGCACATGCACACATATACACATAGAGTTATTCATATACATGCATATACATATACACACACATACACATGCACATGCACATACTCATACACACATATACACTTATACATGCACATGCACATACATACATATACACATACATACACATGCACATACATACATATACACACACATACATATACACTTAGGTACACATATATGAATGAATGATATAATTAAAGTATTAAAACACATATACACATGCACACACACATGCATATACCTACATATACACATATACATGCACATACCTACATATACACATATACATGCACATGCACACATATACACATAGAGTTACACATATACATGCACATACATATACACACACATACCCATGCACATGCACATACTCATACACACATATACACTTACACATGCATATGCACATACATACATATACACACACATACACATGCACATACATACATATACACTACATACATATACACTACATACATATACACTTAGGTACACACATATGAATGAATTATATAATTAAAGTATTAAAATACATGCTTAATATAAACAATAATAACAATCAATACAAAACTCTTCATTACTTAATACCATACACACAATTCAAAACATAACTGAAATGAAAAATATATAGATAAAAAAAATTATATATATATATATATATATATATATATATATATATATATATATATATATATATATATATATATATATATATATATATATATATATATATATATATATATATATATATATCAATGTAAATACATATAATCCAATTTCATAATCAACTAAAACCCTAATCATCATCATCATGATCATCCTGATCTTCCTCATCCTCATCGTCATGATCACCCTGTGACGATCGAGATCGTCCCTCCTGTGTCTGTCTCTCCACCTCATCCATATTTGTCTCTCCATAATACTCCTGTATTACATATAACAAACATAAATAAATAAAATAATTAAACCATTCATAAAAATAAAATAATTATATAAAATTTAAAAATACTCACAAAGGCATCAGGATGATCTTGCATATACTCGCTCAAACGCCGATATCCAAAATTTGTAGCATACTCGATGTCATGTTTCATAGGATATCGGCCATAATCCTTCCGCTGCAATGAAACAAATAAAAAACATTAGTTGCTTGCATTTTAACTAAAATAAAAAATATACTCACAATAACACATATACTTACAATTGTAGCTACAAAACCATTATGGACCATTTGGCCTAGGTGCGATGTGTGGCCCGACTCCACTCTCTTCTTTGCAGCAGCCTGTTTATTCAAGAAAAGAAATACATAAATTAAATGTAAAAAATTACTAAAATATATAAAAATTATAAATATAAACTATTAATTTGTGTACCCTCTGCTGAGGAAATGACTCCTGAAGACGTAGCTATCTACGAAAAAACTACCATGTCTCAGGTGGTATGTTAGCTCCCCTCTTATTTTTTTTGACCATACAATATCTCCTGTTAATTTAATCTCAAACATAAAAAAAATCAGAATACATACACATATATACACACACATACACATACACATACCCACATACACATATACATGCAAACATATACGCATACATATATGTATACATATACACATATACATACATATAACATAAACACACATATACATATCCACATATATACGTACACACACATGCATGCATATACACTCATTCATACAAAATACATGCATTTATCCCACAATAATGTGTAGTTGTGTATATGTGAATATGTGTGTATGTGTAAATGTGTATATGTGAATATGTGTGTATGTGTAAATATGTATATGTGAATTTTTTGTGTATGTAGATAATCAGATTATTGATATCAAATACCATTAATTGTAGATTCTGATCAATCAGATGGAACTCCACCACCGTCTCCTCATCGTGCAATGACTTTATACTGTAAGTATATCAAACATTTAATTTTGAAATATATTTGATGGATACATAACTTTTTTTTTTTGTTTCTTATTATGTGCAGATTCTGATCAATCAGAGGGTACTCCACCACCTCCTACTCATGCAACGACTTCACATGTGTCCTCCTATAGGAATTATGATGAATTTTACTATGAAGAGCATATTATATGTTGGTGTAACTCTTGTTATGGCACGTATCGAAGACCACGATTGGAATGTATTGAACATGAGGTAGAGTATGGTACTTTTGAGCGTGCACCATCACCTAGTCAACGTGATAATGCTTGGGTATGTATTTTCTATATATATTAATGTCATTATTTTATCTAAAAACCATATATAAAATCAAATTACTGTTGATATACAGGAATACTTGCTCGATGATGATGATGATAATTTTTCTCATAATGTTAATATACCTCGTACATGTCATGGACTTACTGTTCATCAATTACAAGCAGATGTGATCTATTGTCTTGGATCACTTATAAGGTAATTATGATACTTTTATATTTAATATGTATGAATATTGGATATCTTTTATTTTTTAATTAACTTCTTTATAATTGTTTTTATGATATATATAGGTCGATTACATCCAAAGAGATTGACAAAAACTCGATCCCACAAAAAAAAACATGAATGCACAGAGCTACTATGTTTGATGGAGAAAGAACTTTCTACTTCATTTTTTGATATTCAGGTTCATTTATTAGTCCATCTTGTAGATGAGATAGAGATTGCAGGTGTTGTCAACACTCGATGGATGTTTTGGGTCGAGCGATTTATGGGAATACTAAAAGGTTATGCGACAAAGAGCAAAACCATGAAGAGTGCATGTATTACGTTAGTGAGTGCATGAAGAAGCTCCACGTGCATGGACCAACGAGTCTTCTTCAAAAATAACAGATGAGGTATTATCAGGTAAGGGGGTTCCATTCTTATTTACATTTCAAGAAAAAAATGATGTTTCTACTTTTGTAGCATATAATAGCGAATGCATGCAAGCATTCCTTAGCGAGTACGAGGAACTTCAAAATCTCCGAAGTAAAAGGCGAAAAAACAAAAGACTTAGACGTAATCTTGATAATAATGAGATTACAGATATACCTTCTTTCACGGATTGGCTATATAGTCGTTTCTAACGCGCCAATGCAAATAATGAAGAAATCTCAGATGAGCAAAGCGAGTTAATGATAGGTTGTGAACGAAAGGTAATTTTATTAAAAAAATATTATATTTATTTCATATATGTATGTTAGTTTCTATTTACTAATTGAATTTATTTTGCAGGCTCGAATGTTCACTAATATGTGGGCTTTTGGACAACATATTAGAATCAAAGCCATTGATTCTTTACGTAAAACAGAGGATTCTAGTATTGTTGCTTCTTTCAAGCAACTATCACGTGCTAGCTCAAAAGACACGAACCTTATAGGTAGCAAACTTGGTTACGTAGGAACTATTGTTGGTATCTACGAAATTTCATTTCGTACATTCAAATAGGTAGAAAAAAGTTTATTTTTTTTTTTATAGAGTTAGTTATTTTTTTAAGCACCTAATAATGGGTTTTTGTTGTTATATATTTTGATAGGTCATTTTAAAGGTTGACTGGTTTCAAGCGGAGTATAAAGGTAGTAATTCCACATTAAGAAAGGAATTATCTGGGTTTTGGGCAATTGATTCTTCCAAGGTAATGCGATCTACTAAAGAATCATATATTCTTCCTAGGCATATTGAACAAGCATTTTTTTATAAAAGCCCAGAGAAAAATATGCCCATCATTTGAAAATTTTGGGACTCTACTCTTATGCTCCTTTGCTCTGCAACACTCTCCCCCTCTTTGTCTCTGTCGTCCCTTGACAGGCTTTACTTCTTGTTTGTCTCTGTCAGCACACGCATCCTTTGGTCAGTTCTGCTTGATCCTTGGTCTTGCATTACGTTTTAGTGGTCCTCTGATTTGTCCTGGTTGCACTCATCGGACCCTGCTGTATTACTCAAGCCTGTTAATCCGGGTTGCCACGCACGCCATCAATGGACATATGAGGATGTAGCTCATCAGCCTTGATCTAAATCCTCTGTTACTCAAGAGGTTGAAGCACCCTCATATGGCCACGAAACCACCTGATGTTTTCTTGCACTTCTTCATGAATACTTGTTGGCCCTGGTTCCTCCTTCCAGCTGCATGCTTTTTCTTCGTGTGTGTGCCCCTGCGGGGCTTTGTGCAGAGAGTGGTTCTTTTGATCTTTAATGAGCAGCTCTGGACTTTGATTTTCTTCTTCTTTTCAAGAGGTTGAAGCACCCTCATATGGCCACGGAACCACCTGATGTTTTCTTGCACTTCTTCATGAATACTTGTTGGCCCTGGTTCCTCCTTCCAACTGCATGCTTTTTCTTGGTGTGTGTGCCCCTGCGGGGCTTTGTGCAGAGAGTGGTTCTTTTGATCTTTAATGAGCAACTCTGGACTTTGATTTTCTTATTCTTTTCTTTTTGCTTGATTATCCCTCTACACGTCCCTCCTCCTGAACTCTATCGTCCCCGACAGGATTTTTGTGGTGATGTGTGTATGTCTGTATGGATGTTTGCTCTCTTTGATTCAGCAGATTAGCGTGACAAATCATGAATTCCTTCCATTGTTGGGACTTTACTCCATCCTCTGGTGCCTATCGATGATCCGCAAAGAAACTTGTTTCATAGGCTACCAGGCGTGCATTCAGATTGGACGTCATTTTCACAAAAATTTCTGAGTCAATTTCAAAGAAGCCGGTAAAGAATGCTTCTTCGAAAGTTTGCATATATGTCGATGGAAAAAACATTAAGCGAGAATAATATGCCATGAGAGTTAATCGGCTAGGAATAGTAGATAGATCAAAAATTAAAGCTTCGGAACCTTGCATAATGCCAATGAAATTCAAAAATGTGTATTTTGCATGTTGGAACACTTTGATTACCGTAAGCATCATGCTGAATATCTTATTTGTCATTTTTACTGCCAAATCGGGCACTGTCGCATATCTTGCAATCCAAAATTCCATAGTTTTTACCATATATTGTTCCGTCGGTAGGTAATTATGTGGCGGACTAGGTAACAATGGGTAGTTTAGCCATTGATTATTTATACTTCCCTGGCGCTGACCTTCCCAAAATTGCATCCAAGAGCGTCTGCGGGGCACAGGACAAAAGGACGGGTTGACTTGAAGTACATACAATGATGCTTCCCACTGTACCCGCAGTGTAGGATTCTTTTCCAAAATTTTTCTTCTCCAGATGGGATCCACCTTCTCAAACTCCTCTTGAGTGTAATTGAAAGTGTGTTTGTCGAACTGGAGGTTGCTATCAGGTTCTTTATTAGTGGCGGTTCTTATGTAATGCCGTGTTTGTTCCTTTAGAAGACCATATGGTACATTGAAGGGCTTCAAAATTTGTTCTAGTTGTTTGTTATCTATGTGAGCTTCCTTTATGATCTGTATTATTTGGTCTTCAAAAGCAGCAGTGAGTTGGGACACCAGTAGTGCCCTTTCTGGTCGGCTCAATTCTGCAATGTCTCGATTATCATGATCAATGTGGACCTCCTGAGCCTCCCTTATCGGTGAATGATATGAGGGGGGAGAGAGAGGACGTACCTCAGTCTCCACAGTAGCTCCGCAGCTTGTGGAACTACTGGTGTCCCCTGCTTTGCTTTTTGTTCTAACTGCTCCTGAAGCTGTTTAATGCATTCATCTCTCTACTTGATTTCCTCAGTGGCCTTTGCAATTGTGTCTTTATGTTTGAGAAGTTCTTGTGCCACAATATCCATATGATCGGTGTCTTCTTTACATTGCAATAGATAACAATTCTCCGCTTTTTTCCATTTAGTCCTTAAGGCAGCTGTGTCCTCCATGTATCTTTTTTCCCAATCAGCAATGACTTCGTGCTCCTGTCTGAGCTGATCTTCCATTTTAGTTATCTTTTCTTGTAATTCCTTGAAATTCCCTGCTGAATTGTCAGTAGTCGGTATTGGCTGATCAATGAGGAGAGCTGTCATGAGCTCCTTGTTGCGGTTCCTTAGGTAATCAGCTACCTCCATGCAGACTTTGAGCTGAGATTCCAAGATTTTGCTCCTAGCCTGCATTCTTGCCTTTTCATTTTCACTAGCTTCATATTTTCTCTTGATTTCTTGCAGTTGTATTTGTAAACTTCCGTTTTCGGATATCAACTCGCTGCACTGCTTTCTAGCTTCTTGGACTTCTTTTTCTTTGTTTCTGATGTTCTCTCTTTCCAATGCCAACTCGGCCAAAAGATTCTTACTCTTTTCTTGAAGCTCATGTTTATCGTTCATTGCTTGGTCGTAGTCTTCGTCCGCTTCAAGCATGAGCTGCTGCGTATCTAGAGCGGTTCTAATCATGTCTTGTACCACAGGTTTGAGTTTAGCCATGTCTACATTCAACCAAGTTCTTGGTATGCTTGGAGCTTCACCTGTTTGCACATCCCTTCCCTACTCCACCTGGATTGTTTCATTGTGTGGTTGTCTAATTTGCAGCTGTACTCGTGGTTCTTCGTCTTCTTTATCCACTTCAATAGCTTTTGTGGCACTCCCTTGAAATGTTACATCCATGGGGGAGGGTTCTACCACGACTCTAATAGGCGTGAAAGGTTCTGTATCTTCATTTTTTTCTTTCTGAGTCTCCTTCTTTGGTGTCTTTATAGACGTCTTACGTGGTGGTGTGGCCTCCTTGATTTGAATGTTGGAAATTTCATTAAGTTTTATAGTATGCGTACCTTCCGTTTTTGCATTCTCACTTGTGATACTTTGATCAACATTTGTTGCGTGGTCATCCGGCTTGAGGCCTTCTGGTTCTTCACCGTAGTCAACTTCATTTAACTCCGCCCATTGTCCATCATCCTTCGATTCGCTTCGAATGTCGACATTTAATAATGAAGTGTCTGGTTCTTCTTGGGCTTCCGATGATGAACTAGAATTATCCAGTCCTATTTCCCTGTACCGATGTACTTTTGTGAGTTTTGTCTTTGCTTTCGATCCTTGTTGGGTCTGCTGATAGTGATGACCTTGTACAGGTAAGTTTACTTGTCCTTCTGTATATTGATGTGTTTCTTCCAACGCTCTAGTCAATTCTTCCTCTGTGATTGTTCTATGCCCTTCAATGGTTGTTTTAGGGAGTACATGGATTCTTTTTGTTGTCGGTGCTTCTTCTTCAACTTGCTTGACTTCTCGGAGTCTCTTCGTGCCTCTCATTTTAGGTTGAGAACTGGTTTCTGCCACTTCCACAATCTTTGCCCCTTTTTTCTTTTTTGGTACGGTGGCGACTTTGACGTACTGACCCATAGCAATCGAAGACGGCATTTCCTGCAAGTGTTCTCTTATGCCCAAAGCGTGGTAAATCAAGATAGTCAGGGCCGTAGTACCATTGAGGAACTTCTTATTATGCCATTGCTTCTTTGCCTCGAATAGTCTTTCTTGTACATAGGGAGTCGGATTAACTTGATTGCCGATTTGCTTTATAGCATGAGACAATAATTGAACAATGAGTTTTTGGGGAGCCGTGTATCGATTCATGTTTGGGAAGCAGAAGTGTTGGTGAATCAGTCTGACTTCCTCTTCTATGTCTACTCTGTTAATGTCAACAAAAGTTCGTGTCTTTGCTCCACGACTCTCTTCTTTTATCATAGAGACACCGTCCTTTTCCCATCCGAATGCTTCCTTAATTAAGTCATGTGTAAATTGGATGACAACCCACTCTCCTCCTTTATCCATAACTTTGCCTTCTGGCACCAATGGATCATGCAGTGTTGGCTGTAGGGTGTTCATGACTTGCGTGCATCTTTGGAAGTTAGGTTTATAGATGGGCAAATCAAAATACTTGTGAATTCCTGCTTTCTTCATTATGTCGATTGTGGAGGGTAGTTCATGTAATACTCTGAAGTCCTGGGACGTAATCGGAAAATGATGCTCTGTGTCCATGATCTTTATGTTTGTCAACAAGAGATACTCGCCTACTGGTTGCTCATCTCTAAACCAATGCCCCTTGACTTTTGTGAGACTTTGGGAAGGGAATTCCTGCACCTCCTCCTGGATTGTAGCCTCCGAGTCTTCAGAAGCCATCGCACTTGTAATGAAAAGTGCATTAGCTTGAAAGGAAGTAAACGAGTAGTGGAGTGCATCGCAGTGTGTTGTTTACGCGCATCACTCCATTTCCCATAATTCCATAGGTGAGATCTCTTACCACATTTTTTTATTTTTTTATCCTGAAAGAAAACAAGCGTTAGTATAGCCGAAGCATTTATTTATTTTCGATGTATGTTCATTCCTAAGAGAGTTGAAGCTAAGAGCTAATCTCTCGTGGAGAATGTGCACCACTAGTTTTAGAATGTACATCATGTGCCGAATGCTTGGCCTCGTATTGTGGCCCTATTATGCATACTTGAGGTGCATTGGATACTTCATGAGTGCAATTGAGGTCTTTGTCATCTCGCTGGTTAGCTTCTCGCAGCCTTTTTGGTTTCCAAATCCATTTCGTGGGCGCTTGAATCGCACGTCTTGTTCCATTGATTTGTTCGTCTGTTGGTGTTGTCTTTGTTTCCTCTTGCATTCTACTTGTATATACATTTGCTTCTTTGCTTCGAGGACGAGTCTGTTTTGTCTTCCTTATTCGTCTTTTTTGATGTATTACATCCTCTTGAGTTTTTCTCACTTGCTTGGCTGCCTGTGTGACTCTTTTGGGAATCCATATCTGATGTCGTCCTGTCTGAGCTTCGATTAAAGGCTTGGGGATCCATACTTGCAATATTCCTTTAGGCATGGATTTTGGTGCCGCTGGTTTGGTGATTTCCGCTTCCTTCTGAAGAGTGGGTGCAGACTTCTCCTGATGCTGCATCTGATCCTTGCGTACCCATATGTATTTGTGTTGTCCTTGATATGAGTATCTCATTGTTGTTTTCCAATATGGCAATCTTTTGGCCTGTTGAGGAGGTCCAGGAGGGTTGGTTTCTTTTGTGGCTGGCTCTTCCTCAACTGAATGTGATGATTTTGACTCTACTACTGACATCGTTGGGCTTGAATTTTCTGTTGTTTCTAGATCGATTCTTGAGATATTCTCTCTCGGACCATTTTTCAGTGTCTCTTCCTGATATCTCTCCGAACTCTCGATGACCTTTGGTGAAGTTAAAAGCTTCTCTCCTAACAAACTGAAAATTTCCTTATGCCCTATTTTGGCAGAAATGTAGCCTTGAGCTAGGTTGATGCTTACCTCATTTTCAATGATCCAGTCCTGTCCTAGAATTAAGTCTTCTATTAAATCCTCATCTTTGCACACTAAGACTCTTTGTTCCATGGAGGAATTTCCTAGGTGGAGGGATACATTTGTGGTTCCAACGCATTCGAGGGTTTGACCTCCGATTCCTATCAATCGGGCGCTTGTGGAACTCAGACTAAATTGCAGATTTTTTATGACTGTATGTCGCATGCAACTAAGTCCTCCTCCTGAGTCTATCAAGGCGTCTATCAACTTGTACTCTGTCTTGCCAATCCCTAGGTTTAGGTAAGGTTGTGTCTTGCACACACCTATAGTATCAGGATTATTTGCTTGATAATTAGCCATAGGGATAGGCTCTTCTCCTTGGAGATATCGTTCATCCCGTTGCCTAATCCACTCTTTCCATTTCCTAATGCGTTCTAGAGCTTCTTGCCGAGCTTCCTCTCTAATTCGTTCTTCTTCCTTTTTCCTATTTTGAGCACCTACTAATCGTGCTAGCATTTGCTCTGTCAAAGGCTCTATGAATCGTCTCACTCTACATCCGCTGATGTAGTTAGGAAGGATATCTCCATCTAGGGTGGCTAGATTGACTGCACCACCAATTGATATTCTATTTATGATCAAAGGTCCATATCCGCGTTTTTGTAGCTTCTTGGCATGTTGTTTTAAGGTGTATACTAAGACTAAGTCTCCCTCTTGAAGTCCCTTGTCTTTTATATGTGCATCATAATATGCCTTTTGTCTCCTTTTAGCTGCATAAATTCCTGCCACTGCTTGCAACCTAGTCTCATGTAATTTCTCGATTTAGTCCAGTTGTTGGGATAATTCATGTCCGTTCCACTCATACTGTTGGGCCACTTTCAACGTTGGTACCAAAAGGTCAATTGGCAAAATTGCATTTTGCCCATACACTAAGTTGAATGGGGTAGTTCCAATCGCCGTTTTATATGCAACCCGGAAGGCCCGAATTGTGTGATGCAACTGTTTGTCCCAATCTGACCTTCAATTATTGACAATCTTTGTCAATACTGTACATACCTTGTTTGAACTCTCTGCTTGTCCATTGGCTTGGGGATGGTATGGGGCTGATTTTTTATGAATCACTAAAAACTCATTCATTAGTGACTCGATTACTTCATTGAGGAAGTGTGTTCCCCGTTCACTCACAATCTCTATGGGTAATCCAAAGCGGGTAAAAATATGCTCGAAGAGAAACTTGGCAGTAGTTTGAGCATCATTCTTTCTAGTGGCTTTTGCTTCTACCCATTTGGTCAAGTAATCAGTGGCTACTATGATGTACTCCGCATGTGATCCTTTGGCTGGTGGGTTGATGGGTCCTATAAAGTCAATACCCCTTTTGAGAATGCTCTTGCACAGACCATGGGTCTTAATGGCATGTCATCTCTCCGAATTGGGTATTTAGATCTCTGACATGTTTCACAGCTTGTGGAACTCAGACTAAATTGCATATTTTTTATGACTGTATGTCGCATGCAAGTAAGTCCTGCTCCTGAGTCTATCAAGGCGTCTATCAACTTGTACTCTGTCTTGCCAATCCCTAGGTTTAGGTAAGGTTGCGTCTTGCACACACCTGTAGTATCAGGATTATTTGCTTGATAATTAGCCATAGGGATAGGCTCTTCTCCTTGGAGATATCGTTCATCCCGTTGCCTAATCCACTCTTTCCGTTTCCTAATGCGTTCTAGAGCTTCTTGCCGAGCTTCCTCTCTAATTCGTTCTTCTTCCTTTTTCCTATTTTGAGCACCTACTAATCGTGCTAGCATTTGCTCTGTCAAAGGCTCTATGAATCGTCTCACTCTACATCCGCTGATGTAGTTAGGAAGGATATCTCCATCTAGGGTGGCTAGATTGACTGCACCACCAGTTGATATTCTATTTATGATCAAAGGTCCATATCCGCGTTTTTGTAGCTTCTTGGCATGTTGTTTTAAGGTGTATACTAAGACTAAGTCTCCCTCTTGAAGTCCCTTGTCTTTTATATGTGCATCATAATATGCCTTTTGTCTCCTTTTAGCTGCATAAATTCCTGCCACTGCTTGCAACTTAGTCTCATGTAATTTCTCGATTTAGTCCAGTTGTTGGGATAATTCATGTCCGTTCCACTCATACTGTTGGGCCACTTTCAACGTTGGTACCAAAAAGTCAATTGGCAAAATTGCATTTTGCCCATACACTAAGTTGAATGGGGTAGTTCCAATCGCCGTTTTATATGCAACCCGGAAGGCCCGAATTGCGTGATGCAACTGTTTGTCCCAATCTGACCTTCAATTATTGACAATCTTTGTCAATACTGTACATAGTACCTTGTTTGAACTCTCTGCTTGTCCATTGGCTTGGGGATGGTATGGGGCTGATTTTTTATGAATCACTAAAAACTCATTCATTAGTGACTCGATTACTTCATTGAGGAAGTGTGTTCCCCATTCACTCACAATCTCTATGGGTAATCCAAAGCGGGTAAAAATATGCTCGAAGAGAAACTTGGCAGTAGTTTGAGCATCATTCTTTCTAGTGGCTTTTGCTTCTACCCATTTGGTCAAGTAATCAGTGGCTACTATGATGTACTCCGCATGTGATCCTTTGGCTGGTGGGTTGATGGGTCCTATAAAGTCAATACCCCATTTTGAGAATGCTCTTGCACAGACCATGGGTCTTAATGGCATGTCATCTCTCCGAATTGGGTATTTAGATCTCTGACATGTTTCACAGCTTCGTACATATGTTTCAGCATCCATATGTAGGGTTGGCCACCACAAGCCTGCAAAGAGGATCATTTTGACAGTTCTCTCCGCTGAAAAAAAAATGACCTCCTACAGCACCCGCATGTGCCATTTCTAATATGGGTAAATATTCTCCTTCATGCACACATAACCGGAGTTGGTTGTCTTTTCCTCGCTTAAACAATTGTCTCCCCATGAGAGTATAATCCTTGCTCATTTCTTCTAAGGATCTTATTCTTGCCAAACTAGCTCTTGCTTCATGCTCTTTTGTTTTTAAGAATTTAACCAATGTCTTGCCCCAATTGGGTGCGATGGTTGAGAATGGTAGGGACATATGTTCTTCTGGGCTCGTCTCTTGACATTCTGCACAATTGCTTACGTAGTCATGGACATCCTTGGGCATGTCAGGCCAGTATACTCCTAATCTTTTTAGTTCTCGAATTGTTCCCTGAATCCCTTGATGTGTTCATGTGCTTGCTCAATTAGTTGTTTTTGTTTGTCCTCCTCGACACATCTTAGTAATACTCCATTGGGTTCCTTATAGTACACGCTTCCAGCAATAATGTGTAAATTCCTTGATTGGAGAATTTCCTTTTTGCTATTCTTGTTGATTGAGTGTTGTGGGCCATGGGTGAGTATAGGAATTAGTTTCTCAGCCCACTTTGGACATACTTCCAGGTTAAATAAATAAGCATCCGGGAGATCATCGGGCACTCCACTTGGTGGTTCCCCGTGTGTTAGCCTAGAAAGATGGTCTGCTCTTACGTGAGTGTTCCCTTTCTTTACTACCACTTCGAAGTCGAACTCCATTAGTAGTAAGAACCATCGTACTAATCTTCCTGTGTTACACGGCTTATTGACTAAGTACAGTAAAGCCTGATGGTCTATGAAGAACTTGAACTTGTTGGCTAAGAGGTAGTGTCTGAATTTCTTCACTGCATAGACCGTTCCTAAGCCTTCTCGTTCAGTAGTGGTATAATTTTGTTCCGCTTGAATCAGTTGTCTACTAGCATAGGCAATTGGATGATCAAGCTTCCCTTCATCAGCTGGTTGGGCTAGGATGCATCCAATGGCATAGTTAGAAGCATCAACATGAATATGAAAAGGCTTGCCCCAGTTTGGTGTTTTCAGAATTGGGGCTGTACTAAGCCTCTTTTTCAGCTCGTTGAATGCCTTCTCACACTCTTCTGTCCAATTAAATTGAGTCAAGAGTCCATACAAGGGCTTTGCTATTATGGCATACATGTGAATAAACCTACGGTAATATCCACAATGTCCCATAAAGGCTTGCACTTCCTTTGCATTCTTGGGTCTTGGCAGGTCTAGAATGACTTTAATTTTGTCCTCATCCGTAGATATTCCATTTCTTGAAACTATATGTCCTAAGATCTTTCCTTGCCTCACCATGAAGACACACTTTTCTGGGTTTAAATAGACTCTATACTGTCTACATTTGTTGAATATCTTCCTCAACTCGGGGATGTGATCGCATCTTTGATTGGAGTACGTGCACAGGTCGTCTACGTATACTTCCATGCTTTTTTTCAAAAATTCCTTGAAAACATGACACATCAATCGTTGGAAAGTAGCAGGTGCATTGGTGAGTCCAAAAGGCATCACTCGAAAAGCACAAACACCCCATTCGGTTGCGAATGCGGTCTTATGTTGATCCTCCGTTGCAATAGCTACTTGATTGTATCCGGAGAATCCATCCAGGAAACTATAGACCTCTTTTTCGGCTACCCTTTCCAATAGATGGTCCGTGATGGGCAATGGGTAGTTGTCACGTATGGTGGCTGCATTCACCTTTTTCAAGTTTATGCACACTCTCAATTTTCCATTTTTCTTAGGCACAACTACTAATGGCGATACCCACTCGGTGTGTTCTATCTCATATATGAATCCTGCCGCTAGTAGTTTGTCTATTTCTTCCTTAATTTTTGCTGCATAAACCTCATTATATGTATAAGGGCGTTGTTTGGATGGTTTTGCATAGGCCGTCATTGGTATTCGATGGGAACAAATAGTGGGTTCTACGCCTTTGAGACCCTTGTAGGTCCATGCGAATATGTCTCGGTACTCTCGGATAAGGTGTATGAGTTCCTCTTCCTCCTCTTCAGATACATCTTTTCCAATATATGTGCACCGCTCTTCTCCATCTTCTACTGTTACCACAATTTTTTTGGTTTGTTCTTTGTTGTCGTACGCTTCTCTGTCTCGTGCCTCTCTTCTAGGCATTTGAATGGCTACTTTTCTCTCTTCTACTTCGTATTTTTTAAAATGTTCAAGAACTTCAAAAAGATCTGGGTCCGGCTCTACCTTACTCATATCTTCCCTCTGCCTGTGTATTGCCGGAGCAGCTTCAATTGCTAAGATTTTTGTTGGTTCTTGTTCCTTCTTGTTCTGAATAGTGTTTAGGTAGCTTTCTTCGGAGTCAAATTCTGGTTCCATTTCTATGCTTTCATATTCCTCTTTCCATTCTTTTTCCAGGATTTCCCCTTCTTCTACTTCTTGAAGAACAACCATATAGAGATTTACATCATAGCCTTCCTCATCTATGCATTCGTTCATCGTCAAAACTTCTTCGTTTACGCACACATCTAAGGTTGCTAAAATTTCCATCCATCCATGTGGTTCGAAGATCTCATCAAGAAATATTTGAGGCATGTAATTTGGGTCTTCTACTGATCGATAGTTAGGGTGTCCTATCGGCCACAGTTTTCTTTTACACTCCTCTTTCTTCGCTTCTTTACACATCCATAACTGGGCATCTTCATGTATCCAAGATTGATCACTTGATCCAGCGCTGTGAATGGATAGGTCATCTTCTTCCTTGTGTACTGGATTCCATTGTAGTGGAGGGACATCTCGATAGGCAAACGTGTGCAAATTTATCTTGGTGGTGTTTCCTTGATGTTGCAGGTATAACGAATCTCTTCCCCAATCTTGTACTACCTGCATTTGTCTCATAAAGGGTCGCCCTAATATCATCTCATAGTTGTTCGCTTTCTCGAACTTACAAATGGCTAATGTATGTTCAAATTCTACTCCACAGGTGGTTAGTTTGATTCGTTCCAATATTCCTAAGGGTCTTTCCACATGACCGTCTGCTAATTGGAGTTCCATGCATGTGGGTCGTAAGGCAAGTTTTCCCCACTTTTCCCATATGTCCTTGGTGGCAATTCCTACCCCGGCTCCTGTATCTAGAATAGCCTTGGTCATGTACCCATTGTGGATGACCGGTAGACATGTATTACCTTCGTCTCCTTCACTAAATTCTCCCACTTTATCAACTGGAATTTGTATCGTTGATTTCCTTTCCTTTTCGTTTCCTTTTGTTTCTCCTTTCTCTGGTTGTGTTTCTAATTAGTTTGCTAACTGCCTCCATAATTGTGGTTTAAGTTGAAGCAACTCTTCCACCGTCAATTTGCATTGCACCTTTGTTTTCTTTAGTTCTGTTAGATTGTGTGAACTCTCTTCTGATTTTCCTTTTTCCTTCCCAAGTACTATGGGTGCTCGTATTATTATAGAGTCCTTTTCGTATTCTCCCATGTAATTAGGCAATGTTGAAATGCTCAGGGTTTCCTCTCTACCTCTATCGATTCTTGATGCTTCCTCATATACTTCCTCCAGGTTGGGATGGGGTTGACAATCTTCCACCTCTATTTCATCAAAAGGAGGCGGACTGACTCCATTCTTCTTCCATTGCTCTTCTCTGATTCTATTCCACAAGTCTTCTGGCCAATCTGCCTCGAGGTCTGGTATCATTGACACAGGTTCATCTTGTGCTTTCATTCGTTCACCTTGGTAATCTTCCTTTCTAGGTTCCTTATCCTTGGATTTGATGCATTCTTCGTATAGACCATGTGCAATCCTTGTCTCTGGTAAAATTGGGATAGTCTTTTCTAGGGTTGCTTGTGCTACCTTGATAAGTTTCCTGCATATCGCCAGTCTTTCTTTTTCTAATTCCCCTTGAGGGTAGAGTTTTTCGTGTTGCTCTATATTTGGGCCCATTTTGATTCTAGCTTGCTAAGCTTTCAACCACATGTCCAAGTCGTCTGGCTTTGGGTCAGCTAGAATTGATCCTGGCTTCTCTTTCTCTGAGCTAATCCGTGGTGGCTCAGGGATCTCCTTATGAGTTTTTTGTTCTTTATGCTCCTTCAAGTCCTTAGTTTGTTTCTTACTGTCTTGACTCTTATTTCTCGCCCATTTATCTTTGAGTTTTTCTCGTCTTTCCTTCCATTTTTGTACTCTTGTGTTTTGGGAGTTCTCACGTGGGTTCTCAGAATCCTCGACTACCTAAATTCTAGAGCCTACAGTTTTATTGCTCTCTTGTTCCTCTTCTGGTTGTTTTCCTTTTTGTTGCTTCGTTTGGGCTCTAGTAATAGCCTTTAGTGGTACAGTGTACTCCTTATCACTTCCAGATCCTTCTATGACCTCAATCACATTGATTGGTGCAGTATCTTGGGTTTTTGTTGGATTCTTGGGACATTCTCTGAAAAGATGTTCCTTTCCGCAATCACTACAATATCCTTCCCAAATCCTTGGTGGTGGAGGGTTGTAAGGTCGAGGGCACTCTCTAATGAAATGGTCTCCTCCGCATCTATAGCATGGTCCTCTCTGCATAGGTGGTCTAATAGGTGGTCTCATGGTTGGTTGTGCTTTAGGAGCTGTATACATTAAGGTGGCCGTCTCTGCTCCATAAGTCTGATCATAGCCCTCATATCCATAATAAGCAGCATCATATGCCGATTCATATTCTAACATGTTGGCTTCGTATGGGTGGTAATCTCCTGGTGACGATTCATATCCAGGGTTTGTGGGTTCTACATGGGTCATTATCGGTGCTGGAACTATAGCTCTTTCTAAGTTTTCTTCTGGTTGAGCATACTCACCGATACTACTTGTTGAGGTTTCGACAGTTGGGGTCCTAGCACTGGTTGTGGTGGTGGATATGGTGCTTGCTCGTATGGCCTTGATGCTCTTGCTGGTGTAGGATACGGGTTGTATCTTGGTATTTCTCTGCTTGGCTCCCTAGGAGGGTATCCATATGGTCGATACTGCGGTGGTTGAAAAGGGCGTGCTTGCCTATTGAAGGGACAGTTCTCAATAGTGTGGTTGGTGTATTTTTGTTCTATGTGGCAGTACCAAGAAGTCCCTTGTTGTTGCTGTCTGTGGTATGGATACATAGGTTGTGCACCAACCCCTCCTCGGACACATAAGTGTGTGGGGTGCTCTCCTCCACATAAGTTACATCTCCGTAGCATAGGCACTCTTTGAGCTGGGTTTTGGTAAGCTCTTTGCCCCTGGACTCCTAGTTTCTTTACTAATAATTCTGCTAATTCTTCCATGTTACTGGAGTTGGATGTGACGGTGCTCCTTGAATCGTCTGATTTAGTGAGGTCGGATGTACTTTTAAGGTCCTCGGCTAGGTTATCTTCCAAATCAATGCACTCTTGAAGGCACTCACTCAATGTTTGCAGCCTCTTCACATACACTAGTGTTCTTAAAGTTCCGTTAGTGACTCCATCTAAAAATAATGAAATCATCTTTTGTTGAGTGGGTCTCTCAGCCATTGGGCATCTATCCACATATTGGTTGAATCTTCGGGCAACAGTCTTCACAGTTTCATTAGGGTTTTGTTTAAACCATGAATTCTTATAACAAGCATTTGATGACCTCATTCAAGAAATGGATGCCACAATCACTTACTAAATCTATCATAAAGCCATATCAGGTGAATACGTTCTCAAACAGAAACTAAGCTATGGTTTGTGCATCGTTTTTTCTAGTTTCCCTTACATCCACCCATTTGGTTAGATAATCTGTAGCAACAATGATATATTCAACATGTGAGCTCTTATTTGGGGGATTAATGGGACCAACAAAGTCTATTCCCTATTTGAAGAATGCACATCCTCCCATCATGGGTTCAGTGCAATCTCATCCTTATGTTCGGATACTAAGTTCGCTGACATATGTCACATATCTTCATGTAAGTGTGTGCATCCATGTGAAGGGTTGGCCACCAAATTCCTAAGAACATAAATTCTTTGATCACTCGATCAGATCCAAATTGTCCTCCTTTCTCATCTTGGTGTGCAGTTTCTAAGATCTTGAGATATTCACTTTCATGGACACAAAGTCTAAGACATCCATCTCTTCCATGCCTATATAGATTATCTCCAATGAGAGCATAATCTTGAGCCTCTTGCTCTAGATTCCTCTTCCTTGCTAAAGTCATTTCTTGAGGGAATGTTTTCATCCTCAGAAAGTCAACTGATAGATTTCTCCAATCCGGTATTAACAAAACTTTATATAAAGTTACATGTTCCACTGGAGGTCTATTAATACACGTTGGCCAATCCTTACACACCATGTAAACAGCAACTTCCATAGTTTTCCAATATATTCCTAATCGCCTCAAAGTCTATAGGGTTCGATGCTTTGAATGATGTTGCCGGAATACACCCATGTGTGCTTATTGGGATATACCAATGTAGATTGGGCTTGAAGTGTTCCAGATAGAAGATCTACTAGTGGATTTATATTCTTGCTTGGAAGTGTTGTTGTTACATGGAGTAGTAAGAAGCAAACCACTCTTGCTTTGTCGAGTATAGAGGTTTTGCAATGGAAGCATGTGAAGTGTCATGGCCAGAGATGCTCCTTGCATATTTAGGTATGGAAGTGTAAAAGTGTATCATCATTTATCATGATAATCTTAGCAGCATACTATTAGCATGAAATCTTGTTTTTCATGCTAGAAAAAAGCATATCGTGGTAACTTATCACTTCAATAGGGAAAAGTTATAAGCAGGTGATATTGATCTTATTATGTGACAATAGATGAGTAGTTTCTTGATATTTTCAAGCACTTGGAGCAAAGAAATTGAAGAAGTCTCGGAAGATGGATTACAAGATATGAGGTTGAGCTTGACGGGGAGTGTTGAGATATCAAGCTCAACACGTGATGATCGAGGATGACACATACCACTTTTTCGTCTCTCTCACATGTATGATGCTTACACCAATAGATGTTAAGGACACTTTTAGTGAGCTTTACCAAATTTATCTACCAAGGGTGATGGCACATTTGTTTCTTGCCAACTCACTCATTTGCAGACATTAGGGTTTTCTTTATGTATTATTCTTTATATATTATAATGGTTGCATTGTTGCATTAGGTTATTCTTGTAAATTCTCTTTATGTAATAGAAGAAGAAAAAGAAGATTTTGTTGCCTCAATCTTTTTGTGATCCTCTCTGTGTGTAAGAGCTATCTTCCTTATCTCCTTTCTCTTGACAAGGAGATAGAGCAAGAATCTAGGTTATCTATGGGATTCTTTGATCGATCGCCCTCCAACTATGAGTGGGAAGATGAGGATGGATGAAGAGGAAAGAGGTGGAGGCAGATGGTATGCTATGCATTTTCTATTGATAATGGATGAGGAGGTAATAGAAAAGGATTGGGAAGCCCAAAGAATAGCCAATCAACAGAATTTTCTTGTAAATTTGCCAAAAAGTTATGTCAAGTTGTTCTTCTAAAAGTGTTTGTGTATCTTTAGGAATGCACTACACTGTTCCTCACCATGGGGAAAGCCTCCCCCAAGCATAAGCACTCCTAGGGTTTCTATTTCCCATCTTTTGCTTCAGGTGATGCTTTGAAGAATGAGGGCCTAATGAGTGAAAGTGAAGACTACCAAGGTGAATTGATAGATGAATGTGAGGAATCAAGAAGGGATTATTTGAGGAAGAGGGGGCTTACTAGGTGATGGGGAGTTGGCAAAGCATGATAAGCAATGGAGTGAGGATAGATGACATATGTATAGAATAGGAAACATAATAAAAGTATACATGGTGATGCCCAACTTACCAATTGTAATTCTTGAGAGGGCTTTCTACAGAGCCTTAACTTTGACGGATTGAAAAGTGGGAGCTTTTTCTCATCTAGGGTGACAATATGCACAGCCCCATGGGAAAGGATATCGAGTACCCAAAAATGGCTTGTCCATCTTGCAAGATATTTATTCTTACTCTTCTTCTCCAACAACCATGGATGTTATAAAAAGAAGAGATAGTTTTTATTAACTTTGGAGATCCATAGGTGAGAATCGTGATGACACTTCCTCTTCTCTTGCACCATGGTGAGTTTTTCCTTACCCAACTCTTTCTTTGCTTTTGAATGCTAGATTCTAATAAATTAAGAGGCCATGGCCATAATGTATCATAGAATTTATGTTTTCCCAATGCAAGAGGATCCCTGCAAAAAATCAAATGGGGCTATATTTTAGAGCCTATACACTAGTTAAAAGGGTGTGTGCTATGAGTTATCTTTAAAATACATCTTGTAGGCCCAAAATTCCCCAAATAGGTGTGCCCTCAAGTGGTGAGAAATTTTAGGTAGGTTTTCCTTAATAGAAGCATGAGCACTTTTTTTGTGCTCTCTACTTGGACATTGGCTCTTGGATAATAGACACATGAATTCCCATGAAAAATCTAATACTTGGCAAAAATCAATTTCAATACCTGATTTATGAAGTATGAACCTTGATCACTGATACATTTGATAGGGAAGCCAAACCTGCAAAATATGTGGTCATAAAAGAATGGTCATTGTCTCCATGGTGTTAGTCCTTGATTGATATCACCTTTGCCCATTTCATTACATAACATGTGGTTACTAAAAGATATTTTACATTCAAATCATGTGTAGTTAGGTGAATAGCCTCCATGAATTCAAGCCCCCCAATTCTTAAATGGTGTCTATGCATTGGAGATATTGAGGGATTTCTTATGTTTCCTTTTTGGTTTGTACGCACACCTTTGGTAGATATCACATGCTTTGGAAAACCTCATCATATCCCTAAACAAATATGGCTGCCATACTCCACTTTGGAGAACTCTAAGTGTACTGATATGTCCTATGACCATCGAACTTTCTACCATGTGCCAACTCAAGGATATTGGCAATTTCATGAGCCATTAGGCACTTCCTATACATCCAATCAGGTCCCATCTTGTAAAGTGTTTTGTTTGCAAGAATGAATTTTTTGCTCTTGACTAGGGTTCTTCTTCTTTCTAAGAGAGTAGAATGTAGGGGGAAATGTATATTTCTCAAGAATGGATAAATAGTATCATACCATGCAGGTGCAACACTTACCTTGTATATGGAGCTATCTAAAAAATCATATTCTATGCCATTAGGAGCTTATGGTGGATGCCTTATGTGCAAAAGATTCCCAAAAATTACTGCTTCCTTCTACTTCTTTGAAAAATTTTGAAGTAAAAATCTTGAAAAAGAAGCAACCATATCCATACTCTACCTGCTACCTATGGCTTGGTGATCCATGATGGTTGTGAAGGTTGTGCCAAGAGATAGCACCTGAATTACTTCAATGCAAAGACTATGGCTAGAGCTTCTCTCTCTATGGTGTTACAGTTCTTCTCACGTTTGTAGAAAAGCTAACTCGCATAGTTTATTAGTTGTTCAAATCTATGTGCAGCATTAGGTTGAGTAAGAACCACTCCTACTATAATAAGACTTGCATCTAAATGCACATGGAAAGTGGTGCAACACCAACCGGGGGCAAGAAGAATGTGTGTAAATGTGAACCTTTTATTCAACCATGTGAAGGATGCTTATTCTTCTAAGGTCCATTAGTATAAAAAAACCTTTGCTAATCAATCTAGAGGAAGAACATGCAATTTAAACATACATGTGGATGAATTTCCTTATGGTAGCATGTGTGCCCTAGGAAACATTGCACCTATTTTGCACTTATCTACCTAGGCAATCTCAAGATGGATATGACCTTATCAAGAGTAGGATGATATATTTGATAGATACAACATGACCAAGAAGTACCCCTTGCATTACTAGGAAGTGGAATTTATTAGTATTGAGCTTGAGGCATGTTTCCCTACATTTCCCAAATACTTTCTCCAACTATCTTATGTGGTCAAGATATTCTCCAGTGGTGTAGCACATGCTGCCTATGAAAAAACCTAAGAATTCATCCATGAAAATATTGAGAAATATTAAGAGCAAGTTATTGAAGATGAGATAAACAATTCTATTGAAGGTAGTTGACATGTTGCATAAGCCAAATGCCATTTTAGTGTAGATATAAATTCTCCATGGAGAAAAAGGTTGTCTTTGGAAGGTCCTCAAGATGGATGGCCAATTGATTGTCGCCACAAGCGATTCATGAAGCTATATGGTGCATGGCCAATGACATCTTCTATTACTTGCTCAGAGAAGGGAGTGAGAAGCCTATCAGGTACAGTTACCTTGTTCGAGGTGCAAAAATCTACATACAATCTTATCTTGATTGCCTGCTTCTTAGGGCCTATCACCATGGAGGATAGCCATTTTGAATGTTCTATAGTAACTATGATGCTAGCTTCCTCCATCTTTTCGAATTCCTTTTTGACGATTTCAACATACTTGGATTCAATCGATAGTTTTTGTGTCAAATATGTTAAGCCTCTGGGAATAGCAGGATGGTATGGTTGCCCAAATCTTGAGGTATTCATGTAAGCTCCTTATAACTTCACGCAAACATATCCTTGAATTCATTCATAAATTAAGTCACCTAAAGTAAGAAAGGGAAGTCCCATAACCACTTAGCTAGAAGGAGATGCTTGGGGTTGTCTTTTTAGCCTATGTTAAATCTCTTTTATTAGTTCAAGGTTGACCCGGTCACTAGATGTTTGCCCTTCAATCATCATCCCCTTGGTAAAATCTAAGGTATCATCAATTTTTATCACTTTCTTGATTTCTTGTATCAACAAGGTGGAGTTTCCTCCATTTGGAATATAGAGTTAATATTAGAATCTTATACCTGGTGTTCTTCAAGAGTTCTAGCAGTAGTTTGGTTGTCATCACCATGTGTCACCCTACCTTGTCGTTGATCCTTGGCTACGACTCTTAAGACAACTAACTATATTGTGAGCTCTTCTTCTTTAGTTTCATTATAGTGAAGCAAGAGATATTATGTACATCATCTAACCATTTCATTAAGTCACCCAAATCTTCAATAGTCAGAGAGTGGTTTCCTAGATAGTGGCTCCACTATGGTTTTGCTGGTGATTCATCCCCGTTGCTTCTTCTATTTGTATGTCTTCTTGCCTAGATTTCAAAGGTTGGATCTCGACTAAATTCATACCTTTAGTACTTTGGGAATTCTTCTCTTCCTTGATAATTACCTATGATGTCCCCAAAGCTTGCTTGGTTTCTCCTTCCATATAAAGTTGCATCATGGATGCATCCAGGCAAGCTACCCACATGGTATCACTTCCCCCCTCAATCATGGTCTTTGTATGAGAAGGGAAAGTCCACCCTTCACTCTTGCCAAGACTCATCATGGGTTCTAATACAAAGATTAAACCTAGACTATCACTTATACCTTTTCTACTATCCTTAGTAAATTGACTTTCCTTTGGTCTACTGGTATAGCATTGATGTGAGGAGACTTGGATGGCTTGATACTGAGTAATATAATTGTGTATTTGGTATGAAATTGATGCTTCAACCTCTTCCTATAATTACTCTAGCTAGATTGGCACCATTGATGCTAATAGTCAATCGAGGGCTCTTATAATTACTAGGAGGTGATGAACAGGCAGATTCTAAGCTCTAGGTTGAAGGCATGGGAAGATGATAAGGAATAGGTATAGGATCTTGTCCACCTATTAGAGTGAATTTGGGACTTGATCCATTAATCGCAACCATGAACTCTCCCAAAAGTTGGGACTCATAGTAAATAAATCATATAATGATACCTATCGATATGTACTTTGTAAAACCTTGACTAAGGTTAGACTATCAATTTGAGAGGTGGTACTTGCATTAACTTGTTGAAGATCCTCCTTGGACCATGTGTATGCATGTTCCAAAATGGTATCATGTTGTTCCTTTTCTTGTTTGAGGGATTTGTTTCTTGTTGGAAGTAGGCTTTACTGTTTTCATGCATTTGGTTGTTTTTTCTTTACTTCATTCCATGCCTTGAGTTGCCTTATCATTACTTGTGTATGATGGGTTGGGACAACTACTTATCTTTTCCTTTTCTACTGCCCTTTTCTTTTGCATTGGACATTACTCCACTTATCTTCTTCATTTTAACCATGGGGGTCCTTGAGGATTCAATGGTTTCCTTTGCATAGTTACCTTAATCATATGCAAGGGAAATGAGTTACTTGAATTGCTAGTAGATGGAGTTTCCTTTGGGTAGTCCTTCGTGTGATGATCTTTAGAGTTTGAGAAATTCTTACTGGTGGCATGTCCTCCAGTAGGGAGCACTTACTCTCAAAGTACCCATATTCTTTGCAATGGAAATACATGATTGTTCTAAAAGGATGGTTATGTATGGGTTTGCTCCCTAGTCTCCTTTAGCCTTTGTTGGTATAGAAGGTGGAGACAGATGATCTTCTGGGGGCTTACTTAAGAGGGAACACTAGGTTGTACCAACCCATTGAAGGTTTGGAGGTTTCCCTTGTATTAACTTTTGGGCACCCAAACCCTTGAGGAAGTAATAATCCTTGGCCTCATGAATTCATTTTCCACAAACTAGCATGTCACTCGCCTAGGATATTCAAGGGTTGTGTGCCCTTCACTTACACAAAGAGAACACAAAAGCCCAAAACGTACCTCCTTCAAGACTCTTAAATCTTCCAATTCTTGCCTAATTTGTGCAAGGTCCTATGGGTCTTGTGATAAGTGTTTTCCCACTCCCTCAAATCCTTTTATAGTTTAAGAGCTCCTAGCTCCAGTCGAAGCTCTTCTATATACTCCTCATTTGAAGAAGATGTCTTACTAAGCTCCAAACTGGATTTGTGCTTCCTCTATCTTTTTGGTGGCAGCTTCGAATTCTCTCAAGGTGGCATCTGATTAGAAAATCTCACGAGGCTTTTGTTATGTGGTTCTCGGGAAAAACTTCTCTAACCACTTCTTGATCATGAAGTCATCTAGTGCATTAGGTAACCTTGCCACTAATCAGCTTCCTCTCATCATGAGATCCGAGAAAGGGTATCCTACATGTAGAACCTAGTTTTGTAATTTTTCAAGCATTTTTTTAATGTAGTTACCTAGTCAAAAAGCCTTCAATGCCTCCCACGTTTTTAAAAAGTCCTGAGAATATTCACTAAACCACTTATCTACTAGTCGATCAAGGGTGGAAGGGAACAGGGCCAATGACACAGATTGCCTCTATTGAAGACCTTGGCTCTTACAGGTTGAGACAAATCTCGATATGTGGTCTTCTAGGCTTTGTGAGAACCACCACAAAAGGATGAAAATCAGTTGTGGACTTGAGACAAGAGGACCAAGATCTCTTTTGTCATGTTTCCTAGATAAGTGCTTTGCTCATTGGAAAACACATCTCTTGTCAGAAGTTTCTTAAGACTTGTTTTCTTCTTCTACTTAGAAGGTTACTCCTGATCTACAAAAAAAAACGATGAGCCTTTGATTGGTGTGCAGTAAGGGTCTTACCTTTATTTGTGATAACTTTTGATAGGTGTTTTCTTAGGAGTTAGTTGACTCTCCTTCTGGGTTCTAGTATGTTCCATGGACCATGGTGGAATGAAACTTCTTTCCTAATATGGAGGCGAGAGCCACAATATAGAGCAGTCCACGAAAGGGGAAGTTCCCTGAATACTTTTCCAAGAGAAAGAGGATGCTATGAAGACTATCTTAGAAGAGATAGAGAATGGCTAGGAATGTCACCCATGGAGAAAAATAAGTTGCCCAAGAGAGAGAAATGAGTTGATGCAAGTCACCCAGGAGAGAAAACTTTCGATAAATGTCATCTGAGAGAGTGAGAGAGAGATAGATAGAAGACTTGGAAAATGGCATTGAAGAGAGAGAAGATCATTGGGAGAGGTTTCCTAGCAAAGAGAACATGGGAAAAGTCACCTTGTAGAGAGAAAATCATTGGGAGGAGTTGCCTAAGAGAGAAAAAATAATCACCCTATAGGAGGGAATAAGCAAGAAAGTCACCTAAAGAGAGAAGCTGAGTTGAAAATAGTCACCTAGGATACATGAATGGACTTGGAGATAGTGGCCCAGAAGTGGGAATTGAAAAAAAGTGAGACAGACAATTATAGGACTCCAAATTAGAGAAAAATCTAGAAGCCCTGTACCAATGTGCATGCCAAATTTTACCTATAGGTGGTGAAATTGTGTGTGAGTGTAGGGAATGAAATTTTACTACTCTTAGAGTACTTACATAAATTCACTGAGATGCATAGAGACACTTGCTAAGATTCTTAGAGACATACATAAGATAAAAAGTCATTTTCCAAAAAGAAGGCTATAACCACTTTATATTTCCACATGCTCCTTCATGGTAGCCCTCTGGCTAGCACCAACTAGCATGGATTTCCTCAAAGCATAGAGAATTGGACAAAGATTTCCTCTTCTAAGATAAAGCTCTTATGGGAGAAATAATATGGGTTTCTCCCTGCAAGATCTATGGGTATCTAGGAGAGTGTATACACTCTATATAATCTCTCCCATCTATAAACCCCCTAGTACTCTAATTGAATCTTTTTAGCACCAAAGATGGTGGAGTATATTTATCATTCCATTATAGAAGTGTTGGGGCCAAGGTGTAGAAGTTATAGCTATAGTTGTCCTACCTTGGGCAAGTGCACTTGCTAGAGTTGTCACTTGCTAGAGTTGCCAGGTGTTGGTGAAAAGTGGTTATGGTCCCACCTCTACCTTGAGCGACCTTGTAGATGTCCTTGGTCAATAGAGTTTTCTAGTTGCACAACCCATGGTACTTGCCTAGTTGAAGGAGCAAGCCAATCACTCAATTCGAGGACCTCATGTAAGTTGCCCAATTGGAGGGCTTCATGTTAGTCACCCAATTGTAGGGTCACACTTGCTAGCTAGCATGGTTAGTCTACAGGAGTAGCTCATACCCATATTTTGCCCAATTCCTTTCCTAGTGAGGGTTCATCAAGGCAAGGCTATATGTATCATCTTAGTTATGTTATCATGAGCTTTATTTCCCAAAAAAAAATGTTATTTGCACATTCCCACACATGGATTTATGTTATTCCATAGTCCATTTTTCAAGGAAGATGCTACCAAAATTTTTCCAACTTTAATGCTAGGCATGATCTACTAGATCCATTGACAGCTTGTGTGGTAGCTCTTGGATTGCTGGTTTATCTCTCATTCTTGAACAGAATCACAAGTGAATTGTCTTAGGTTTTAAGCATCTCTTGATGCATTTTATGCTCTAGTGGGAGGTGTATTCCCATTGTATTGATATGTATTACCATGAATTTTTTGCCGCCTAAAATGGACATTTTCTATGCTTAGATCACTCACATGTGGTGATAGTTTATTCAACATTTTTGCTACAATTTATCTTTCTTTGACTGCTTTCTCCATGAGGGATACTCTATCTTATTTTTTCTATGATTTTTCACATCTTCCTATGGTGATTTTGGAGATTTCGTGAGCAGGCTCATACTCATGGTTTCATGTGCATGCTAGTCGCATGGCTATGGAATAGGTTGTTCACATGGTTGCTTCTCCTACGAGACATTTTTTATGTGAGTCATGCATGTGGATATGTATGTGTGATCCCCTTGGCGAGAAAGTGTTCTTTATGATCGAATTCTAGTCTCTTGTTATGTTGATAGCCTCTTCGATTGCTTCCATGGTGTCTTCTTGATTTGATGGGACTAACATTTTGAGATGGAAACCTCATATGTGGGATATATTGGTTGATGTGGGTTTAAACATGTATATGCATAGAGATGCATAGAAGCCTTATGAAGAAATGTTTGGCCATGTATGGATGGATATGGATTCTATGTTTAGCTCCATTATCTAGTTGAATCTTATCCATTCTCTATACAACTCTATGATGTATGCTGAGACAAGTAGTGCATTATGGCAAATACTGCCAGAGATGTTTAAGAGTCAGACAACTCATGTGAGACATAGATCACATTGACAGCTCCAATGTTGACACTATGACATTCAGGCCATATTCGGTGATGTTGCTTTGGGCAAATGTGACACAAATGTGAGAGGCATGTACATGATGCAAGTCAAATAGTGGTGTCAAGAGAGCCTATGGAAGTTAATTATGCTAATGATAGTGATGCCACTTTCTCCTATGGTATGTCTCAAGATTCCTTTGCATCTTTGGATGGCACCCATATGGCTTGGTTTCTTGATGCATTAGCCACTTTCCATGTTACTCCACTTGCTTCCTAGTGGTCCATCATATATGCTCAAACATGTATGTTATGTGCCAGCATTCCCTTTGAGCTTGATATCAATTGAACAATTACAAGACATTATTTTGACCTTGATGTTGATGTTATGCGGGTTAGCTCATGTGGAGAATGCTAAATTTCTTTTGTGGTAGAGCATGAGGGCTCTTATTATATAGAGAGTGTGACAAAATAGGATAGCTCTCAACATGCACAAATAGACACATCCTTGGTATGATGGCTGGTTTAGATGTTGAGGTGTGAAAGATCATGCAATCATTCTTGCATTCATTCATGCAAGATGTTGACATGAATAGGTGAGGACATGCACCTTTGATATAGGCATGGATGAAATGGCTAGGCTAGCCAAGATAGCGCTAGCACAAATTTCATCAGCATTTGAGTATGATCTATGAGTTATTATGCTCAATATCAAGCATGGTAGTTTTTATTAAATCATTTGCATGGAGTTGAAAATCATTCAATGATTGGCATAAGCATGGATATAGAGAAAGTGAAAGATATATTAGACATTCCTATAAAGGAGTTGTATTTATATACTATCTTGTACAATGAATTGATTTTACCTTATCATAATATGATATTGTCTCATAAACGTTAGAAATCATTCACTACCAATAGTGGTGTTGCATCAAACCCTGGCTGAACTTCCTCTTATTTAAAAAAAAAGGAAAAAATAGTGGTGGTGCATCCACAAGTCGATCACATGGACACACCACTACTAGTGCTATAGATGGTGATGATACTAACACTGATTATTTCTCATTTGATACCATGTTAGAAATTGATAGTTGAAGCTTGTATATGTCATATTTCATAATATGTAATGTGAATCATGAGGTTTTCATGGAACACTAATGAGATTTGTGTTTGACACTTATGACATATCTGGGAGAAGTTAGGTTGATGAACATATCTCTTCAATCGTCACTGGTGCACGATCATTGAACACCAAAAAAATAGAGGAACCAACATCTTTTTATGACAATTCACAACTTTGTGACCCTTCTTATGACAATAGAACCAGTCATCTTGGAAATTCTTCTTGTTCTTCTTTGTTCTTGTTCTTCTTCTTGGTGACTTCACCTTTAGCAATGGTTGAAGATGCAATATTCCTACCACTTACTCCCTATCAAGCATTAGCCTAAACTCATGCTCAAGAATTAAGGCACAACAATCTTCAAATGCAAATTGTTGAACCCTTACCTGAGTTCTTAGGCAATAACTAATCCATCAAACTTTGTTGGATATAATTAAAGAAATCTTTAACTGATTATGCACTTGTTATGGACATTCTAATTCCAACCATCTATTCATATAGATTCTTGATCCACACAATGAAGCTTCTATAGTTTCTCCTTCAAAAAACCTCTCAAGAGCAAGTGCTTTTGTGGATGGGTGGACATGGATGGCTATCACCTACATAGTCATCTTCCACCATCTATGTTGCAATCTTCCACAACCCATGTGGTGATCTATAACTCATATGCGGGTGACACATTAAGCCCATCTTTACATAAAATGCAAAATCGACAAAGCAATTTCATGTCCCTTTTTGTGTTTGATGGGATGTATCCTTTTTGTGTTTGTCGATTTCATGTCCCTTTTTGTGTTTGATGGGATGTATCCTGATCCATTTTGGGGTTGTCGAGAGACCTTACCTTCAACACTTGGAAGGTGGACCACCCCCAAATCCCCTAATTAAGGATGGGGTCACTACCCTCCCTCTCAATTTTTCTTTTTATTACGAGAATCATGCGGCATTTCAAGGCCACTTTATTAACCTAAAAAATTATCCAAAAATACAAGAGTTCATTCCCTATCTTACAAGTAACTTAGGATCTCCAAAGATTATCTAAACAATCTATGTTCCGATCTTGACCTCATCTAACTTCATACTCAAGAATATACCAATGTGTAACACTCTCATATGGCTTCTCCACATAATACTCAAGAATATACCAATGTGTAACACTCTCATATGGCTTCTCCACATAATAGGAAAAATTCTTATGAAATATAGGTGGTGCTTCATGAAGGTGAGGCATTGAGCATATCTAACAATACTACATGTTGACTCACCAAGTGTACGTGTATGCAAAAAGGAGATCACTTCCCAATTGTAGCACCTAAAGAGTGGCATCGAGTCAGTGAATCCTCTCTCTTCTCTTCATTGTTTTCTTCTCCTCCGATGGTGAAGGTCCTTTGTGGTGGCGCTTGTTGATCCTAACCCTCTTGTAGACTTGGTTGCATGGTGGAAGTCTATTTTACCCTCACATTCGTCAGGTTCGATCCAACCACACCTTTCTCTTCTATTGGTTTTTTTTCCTCAAATATTTTGAGCTCTCCATGCGTGTTGTGTATTGAATGCATCTATGTTCCATTTTTAAATCAAATTAGCAAGATTTCTTTTTCCCCCCTCCTTGTGACATATTGCTCTTGTAAGTGTTAGAAGGGATGATTGTGCCTAGTGTTTCCTGCACCAAAAACAAAGGGCACTCCCCTTCCCCGAACTTCTACAAATACATGTCAGAGATGTCCTTGTGTAGCTTTTAGCAATCATTTTTCATCTTGTTTTATTTTGAGGGTCCGCTTGAGACATCTAGTTTAGCTACCATCCTATCTTGAAGGTAAGATCATTAGGATCCTAAGAGTTAGTATACTATTAGGCTTGCTTACACGTTGGCGTAGCTGAATGCACTCATTCATCAGCAACAGCTTAGAAGATGGGCAGAGAGAGAGAGAGGGGGGGGGAGAGAGAGAGAGAGAGAGAGAGAGAGAGAGAGAGAGAGAAAGATAGAGAGAGAGAGAGATGTAAGCAAGAGGACAAGCAGGGTTTAGGAAAGCTTCTCTACTGTTGGCCAGATTTCATATTTTAGAGCCATTATAAGGAGGAAAGATCACACGGAAGATATATCATTTCTTTCTGGATTTCCACAAAACTTTTGACAAATACCAAGAGCTAGATTAATGCACCATTTGCAAACAAAGCGAATATCCACAATGTTTATACGGGAGATTGACTTTCTAGAAATCAATAGCAGGACGTGAGAGACTTAAGGAGATTCCTGCCTTAGTTCATTCTGCTTTAGGCATGAAGCACAACTGCCCAATATCCCCCACACCTTTTGGCATGTTCACTGATGTTTCTTTTTATATGTCAACGATGATGTAATGATACTGAACTCTCCAAAGGATGTCCAACAGCATATAGATGCTCCACATGAGTTTGATAGTCGACTGCATGTTAATAACATTGATAAATTCAAGATTACGATATTCACAATACTATTTCAAATGGTCAAGATGCTCATTTATGTATGGACAAGAGCATGTTGAATACACATACATACATATATCTTTGGGTAGCATTTAGTGGGCCTACTTTCTTTTTTTTTATGACAAGAGTAACAGACAATAGATTGACCAGAGCCCACGTGACCTTGGGAAAGTTACAAAGAGTACGCTCCCAACTTCAATTTCAAGAACCTAGACAACAGCCATGTTCTATGAGGTGCAGTTTTGTGATCCTCAGTAGGCCATCATGGAAGGTCACATACTAGAGAAACTAGCTATATATATGGTCTCATGCATGATTAAGCTAAGGCCCAAGTCTTCAATGCCACGAGATTATTCAAGCAGAACTAGCCACTGCTCCGTTTGGGATAAAGGGGTTGACTACAAGTCATGTCATTCACAGCTTATGCGAACTCCCAAACGATAGAGATGTTGCACATTCTCTTCAGTCCTCTCATGAATCAACCTTGCACAGACTGCATGCTGACATGGATAGATGACATAATGGTGCGGAAAACATGATTTAGCATGGGCAGATTAGCTCCTTCCCATTTCTCCTTGGAGACTCCCTCTCGTAAGGATAGTTATTTATAAATTCATTTACAAATCATTTGCAAATATTTATAAATTTATTTACAAATACGTTGTTCAGCTTAACACAAAGCTGGCTTTTCTGTAAAGGACATCTTCTCCAACTGTGTTTTCTAACCAGGCTAACTTGTATGGAGGAACACCTATCACATGGATTCCATTGTGCTTTTGGGTAGATACATACATCCTCATGCCTACTTGACATTGGGATAGACAGACTTAGGATTACCAGAAAAGGTTAGGGTATGTCAGAATTGTTGAAAAACCTGAGACTGCTGCATTGCATATGTCATTGCCCAACATATAATCAGATAAATAGCAATTTTCATTGCCTATTTTAGACAATGATTCAGTTCAAGTCATGAGATATAAAATCAAAGACGTCTTGGCCTATTCTTTCTAGTGCTAGGGAAACAGAGATCCCCATCAGGAGTTTCGAGAGACAGACTCAGACCCAGATTACAGATCTCTTTAGGCCAACCATCATTTCAAGATCAGATGGATAATTATTGGAGCAGGTCTCTCATACTTGGGGCATATTGCTTGATCATGCAACACATATATGATGTTATGGAGACCCTTACCTAATTAGAACCTCCGCATATCAGTGAGACTATATTCCAGGATTCAGACCATTTTGGCTTGTCATGCAAGGCACTCACCATGGAGGATATCAAGGAGGTTTGTCAGTAGTCAGTGTAGGGCAACTTGTGAGATGAAGAATTCCGCACGTCATGCCCTTCTAGTTACACACCTCTCTTTGTACCTTTTTATACATTGATTTTTGGCCTCTAATATCCAACGCCAGCCCGTTGTTGCAGATTCTCTATTGTTTCAAAGCCATCCCAGCATTTATTACTTAATTGCACTTTCATGTGATAGTGTTATCCTTCATCTTTTCCCAACAAATGATAAAACTTTTGGTTTCATATATCAGTTTGGCATACCAGAGTTCAGACCTTCACAAATATTTATTCTTTGTATTTCCAGACTTAAGTCTAATGAAACGCATAAAAGATCAGCACTTTTTGACAAGGTTGAGAATACATCTGGCAGGAATGCTTTACAACCATCACTTAAAAATGATTAAGAATCAACCTTGCAGCAAAGTTGTCACATCTGAATTCACAGCTCAAAATCTGACTAAAATTCTTTACAAAAGAACAGCATGATAATCTTCACCTGCAACTGCTCAATGAAGGCTGTATTAAGTAGCTCTGGTGAAAAAAGAAAAGAAGGACAATACACCTTATGGAACAATGAATACAAGTCCTTCAGATATTAACGGTCCCATGTCCTTGAGTTGTGTATACATCTCATAATCTCGTAAGCCAACTGCCTTAGTTTATGCAAGCAATCAGCTCGCGTCTAGAAGTTTCTGTACCATTGGATGTGTAGAGTGTTGAAGATTTGAGGGACTTGTTATTTCGACAATATTTCCATTAACTAGAACACAAACAAGGTCTGCAATTCTCTGGACTTGCTTCAGACTGTGTGAAACCAAAACTATTGTCAATCCTCTTTGCATCTTAAGATCAAGTATACTCTCCTCAATATTCTGAGCAGACACTGGATCAAGAGCACTTGTTGGTTCATCCAGCAGAAGAACCTGTCAGCAATGGTCCATCAGGCGTCTCTCTCTCTCTCTGTCTCTCTCTCTCTCTCTCTCTCTCTCTCTCTCTCTCTCTCTCTCTCTCTCTCTCTCTCTCTCTCTCTCTCTCTCTCTCTCTCTCTCTCTCTCTCTCTCTCTCTCTCTCTCTCTCTCTCTCTCTCTCTCTCTCTCTCTCTCTCTCTCTCTCTCTCTCTCTCTCTCTCTCTCTCTCTCTCTCTCTCTCTCTCTCTCTCTCTCTCTCTCTCTCTCTCTCTCTCTCTCTCTCTCTCTCTCTCTCTCTCTCTCTCTCTTTCCACCAGGAGACACCACTCAGAGGAGCAGTGTGGAACTGCAACGGGGCACTCTGAACGCAACCAGACACACTCAAGGAGATCCCGGCATCACAGGACTTTGTGTGCATCACAAAGACACACGAGAGCCCAGAGAGAGGTCTACCACGCATTACAGGTTTTCATTGGGAATTTGCATTCAGGACCACGACGAGACAGAGTACAGCGCGAGGATCGGGAGGTGTGGCGATTGTATTTAGACAGGAGATACAGAGTCGGATCCATATTATAGGAAGAGATGAGGAGGCACAATACATGTGGGTTCGCATGGAGATAGCACAGGGGAGCTGGATTTACATTGCTATATGCTACTTCCCTCCAGGCGGATCTCAATACGCAGGACAGGATCTTGGGGGACTGATCCGAGATAGAGACTCACCATACACAGCACTTTCAGATGAGATACTACATTAAAGCACACTAGGTGAAGTCTTCCTTATGGGGGACTTCAATGGCCACACTCAGTCACATCAGTGCAAGGCATACGACATGGATCACCCACATCTCATGAGGGGCAGAGACCTAGATAGATGAGTGCCAGTAGAGTATCGGTGGATATGGGTCAGGACACCACCGGGTATGGCAGACATCTACTTGAGCTAGGCAGCCGACATCAGCTCGTTATATATAACGGGATGAATTGTTGGCGAGGTTCGGGCAGGCTTACTTGCTTCCCTCACGGGGGAGGTGAGAGCACAATCGACTACATTTTAGGTACCACCTCTAGAGCTTCACTCATCCCCTCACTTAGTATTGGACGACGCACACTTGCTGCTGACCATACATTTATCACATTCACACTCTCATCTCCTATTCCATTAGACCCTCCCTCACCCACTCAAACACACACCACGATACACTTCACACGAGCTCTCACACGTTTATGCACACCATTTACACACCCGCCTACTCTCCCTCAATCCACTCTCACCCTTGGACACACTTACATCACAGTTCACCACCATCCTACACCACTCAGCTCTCTGCAGCTTCCCACACCGCACACATATACACCCTCCACACACAAGTTCCATGCCCCAAAACCGCTGGTATGATGCAGATTGCCGTGAGCTACGGAAGCACCTACGGATTTTAGAGAGTAGAGGGGATATTACACACAACACAGGCACAGCGTCGCATGCAGAGCCTTACTCGCCGCAAACGGCGAGATTGGGAGTAGAGACAATACTGGGATATTTATCATTTGCTCATGAGTCGAGACAGTGTAGTGGCATGGCGACATTTGAGAGAGAGGAGACAGCAGACACCCATCCAAGACCCAAGCACTTGGCACACCTATGCACAGAGCCTATACGAGATCCTAGACCAGCCCCCCATTCCCAGACCACAGAGCTCAAGTCCTACTACCTCTAACTTCTTCACACCCACTATGGTGGGACGCGCTATTGCCCATCTACAACATGGCAGGGCTCATGACCATTTCGCTTTACAGGTAGAGCACCTCATATTCGGAGGCACGACCCTTGCACCGCTCATCGCCCACCCTTCAACCGTGCATTGGTTGAAGGGTTCCCTGACTCATGGACACCATAGTGCCCATTCATAAGTAAGGAGATACTATGGATCCAACTACATACCGGACGATCATGATTGGCCCTATATTGGCCAAGTCATATGGGGCGGTACTAGAGAGAGACTTGAGTACTCTCTCTGAGAGGAAGGGCATCAGGGTTCCAGGACAGTAGGTTTCAGACGTGATTACTCTACGGTCTACCATTGACCACATCTTCACTCTGAGACGCCTGATCGACCAGGCAAGGGTGAGGAAGAGGAGATTGTATTGTTGCTTTGTGGACTTCCGCAAAGCATTTGACACTGTTCCCAGGGAACAACTCTTCAGACGACTACTTGATATCCGAGCTCCGGAGGAGATGATATGGGGGATCTACACCTTCTACGAGAGAGTATTTGGTAGAGTCAGATGTCCAGGGGGCTTATCTCATCCACTTGCTAGCACTATCGGGGTGAAGCAAGGATGCCCTCTTTCACCCACCCTCTTTGGTCTCTACATTGATGAGATAGTGGACTACATACAACAGGAGGGGGGTGATGGCATTGAGGTACGCGGGTCCACTGTCCATATTCTTTTATACGCTGATGATATTGTACTGGTTTCAGAGTCTTCATAAGGTCTACAGCATCATCTACATGGCCTAGATGACTTTTGCAGACACAGAGGGTTATCTGTGAACCTTGGTAAAACCAAGGTCATGATCTTTCATACATCAGCACAGGTACGCAGACATAGTTTGTTCGCAGCTGCAGGTGGACCGATTGAGATGGTCGGATCATATGTTTACTTGGGAGTGACATTTACAACAGCATCACGGGTCTTCTCTATGTTTGAGGAGGCCCGTGACCGCATCACACATGGATATGCAGCACTAGCTTTGATGGAGAGATAGTGCCACCAAGCATCTTTTCAAGAGCCCCGCACAAAGGGGTGGCTCTTCAACACTTTGGTTACGCAAGCGCTCATGGATGGGGCAGCCATATGGGGATCAAGATTAGCTACATCAGTATGGACAGCATTAGAGAGGCCACAGATCCTCATGATTGTCAGACTTATCTGCAGCAAGCCTTCAGTACCACATGATATCGTTAGACGAGAGCTCGCTGCACCACGGATGCTAGTTGAGGCACTATTCTAGACAGTATACCTACTACACAGACTCCAGAGCATGGATGCAGAGCACATTGCTTATCGTGCTTTCCAGGCATCACGTGATATGGTATTAGGAGGCGACACCTCCTCATGGTATGCACAGACACGAGACTGGCTTGCCCACCATGGCTTTGACATAGACAGGCTACCACCACTAGAGTACGACTCACATGCACTCACCTAGTCGCTCTCTCATCAAGAGAGGAATAGGATCATTCGTCAGGAGATATGGCATACATACATACAGAGGACATGGGTGAGCCCTAGGGATACATTGCCACCGAAAATGCTCTATTACCATGAGCATTTTCTACATATATCGGACAAGCGCTTCATCGAGATTCCGAGATACATGCAAACATACCTACCCCACCACCTCTGAATCATCATTGGGCAGCGCAGGGTTTCATCACATCAGCTCGAGATTGAGAGGGGTCGGTCTAGGGGAGTCCCCCGTGAGGAGAGGTGGTGCCCAGTATGCGAGACACAGGTAGAGAGTGAGGAGCATTTTGTTATCAGATGACCAGCATACTTAGACCTACGAGCACAGTTCAAGATAGAGGAGTCACTCCAATTGTGCATGACGATGGGAGACCAGCGACGCTTGGGACGCTTCCTCACAGGAGCATACGAGAGGCGAGAGAGGTCACTACAGCCCACACATCAGCCACGGGTGTGTACCCAGCAGACCATTACCCAGTTCTTTCAGCGAGCTGCGTTACATCAGAGAGATCCATCTATAGGGCTCACGCTCCACCAGGCAACAACACAGAGAGCACGGCGACGACCACGCATGGGCGCATATCGTCAACCACGACTATATCATGAGGATATCTCACGCATCAGAACAGCCTACGACCACATGATGGAGCATAGGCATACCACCACCCCCTGGGTTGTCTTCCTTCAGGAGGCACTCAGACCACTACCGATGTACCACATACTACATCCACCTCCACCCATCACCCGTAGCTAGGGTGTTTTACTCACATTATGGATCCCCCATGTATTAGGTGGCCACTATCTGCAGAGTCAGAGACACATCTCCCAAGCCTTTTCCAGCCCTATATTGCTTTGTGTAGCGATATACTTTTTATTTCATTTCATCTTCTACACAGGGTTACTACACTTGTACATGGTTTTTGTCTTGACTCCAGAAGACGTTAATATGACTCTCTCTCTCTCTCTCTCTCTCTCTCTCTCTCTCTCTCTCTCTCTCTCTCTCTCTCTCTCTCTCTCTCTCTCTCTCTCTCTCTCTCTCTCTCTCTCTCTCTCTCTCTCTCTCTCTCTCTCTCTCTCTCTCTCTCTCTCTCTCTCTCTCTCTCTCTCTCTCTCTCTCTCTCTCTCTCTCTCTCTCTCTCTCTCTCTCTCTCTCTCTCTCTCTCTCTCTCTCTCTCTCTCGGAGTCACATTCACGAGCTTGCCTGGCCCCTTCAGCATGAGACAAGCAGCCACCGATAGACTCACACGCGGATATGCAGCTTTAGCCATGTTAGAGCGGAGATGTCACCAAGCACACTTCCAGGAGCCCCGCACGAAGGGCTGGCTATTTGACACACTGGTCAGACCAGCTATGATGTATGCCGCGACGGTTTGGGCCCCAGGTCTCACAGTCACCCAGTGGAGTGCGATCGAGAGGCCACAGGTACGTATGATCTCGCGATTATTTCGTGGGAAACAGTCGGTGCCACATGACATCATCAGGGCAGAGCTAGCTGCACCACCCATGGCAGTAGAGGCACTATTCCAGACTATCTGCTTTATTCAGAGGATTAGGGACCTCCCTACAGATAGACTCACACACAGAGCTCTTGAGGCATCTATACAGATATCAGAGTCAGGATATGAGAGAGCTTGGTACACTCAGGTTAGAGTCTGGTTTGATAGTCATGGACTTGATATGGACAGATTGCCGCCTTTTCAGTATGACCCAGATTCACCTCACATCCACCTCTCTCGTCGTGAGAGGAATGTTGTGCTCAGACAGGATCTCTGGCAGCTTTACATTAGTCAGACATGGCACACACCACACATGGGATCGAGACTATCGCACTATCGAGACCAGTTCATAGACATACTAGCTGACGGTTTCATCCAGCGACCACGCTACATGGATACTCACATGCCTCATAGCTCGAGGGTAGCGATTGGCCAGCTGAGAGTCTCATCACACCGACTCGAGATTGAGACGGGCAGAGCCGCAGACATTCCCAGAGAGGAGCGGATATGCAGAGTATGCAGAGTAGAGATGGAGGATGAGGAGCACTTTGTATGCAGATGTAGCGCATATGATGGCATCAGAGGCAGATACGAGACTCTGTTTGCAGGGCAGCCCACCCTCCGAGAGATCATGGACTCTAGAGACCAGCGACAGCTCGGGCGATTCTTACTAGAGATACAGAGTCACAGAGATTCCCTACTCCAGCCTACTGTAGCACTCCACACAGGAGGGAGACAGAGCAAGCTCACTGACTTCTTTATTCCACGACGTGCTGCAGCCCTCCCCCCCTCAGCCCACACACCGAGCGGGGTGACTCTTCAGCAGGCTCAGATATCTCGAGCTAGGAGACGACCCCGTGCTATAGGATATCGGGCCCCGAGACTTCACCAACACCAGATTGCGGAGATCCAGGCTTGTGACCATCGCGCCATGGAGGAGAGACGATCCCAGATGATGGCCGATCCCGTTGCAGCCATCAGGGTGGCCCTGACTCCACCTCCACCTATGTATCACATATTACACCCACCCACTAGCACAGGATGGAGCTAGTAGTCGTTTTAGATGCATTCTCATGGTTGTTGTACTACCCTTTTGCATATAGACTATCATAGATATCGCACTCCATACACCCCCCACCATTTTCATGGGTATCCCCACACGCATACTACGGAGATCTATATCAGCTTAACCAGTTTCTTTTCAGCACTTTTATCTTTTCTGATTGACAGAAGATACACCCATGTACATCGATTTGTCTCATAGGCCGAGTTCGGCCTCCTAATAGACGTAAAAACACTTTCTTTCTTTCTTTCTTTCTTTCTCTCTCTCTCTCTCTCTCTCTCTCTCTCTCTCTCTCTCTCTCTCTCTCTCTCTCTCTCTCTCTCTCTCTCTCTCTCTCTCTCTCTCTCTCTCTCTCTCTCTCTCTCTCTCTCTCTCTCTCTCTCTCTCTCTCTCTCTCTCTCTCTCTTTCTCTCCCCCCCTCCCTCTCCCCTCAACGTGGTCCACGACCTCCTCCACCTCGTCTCGAACAATAGATGGCAATGATGGATCATCTACACGTAACACAAAATTTTCATAAAACAATAGATTACAATTTAGAAACTAGAATGTAGAATGAAAAATATTGTTATCTATATATTATAATTTAAACTTTGCACCTATGTGAGATATATCCTTCAAGTGCGACTATGGGTCGGATGCACATATCTCTCAGAACCCATCGCAAACATGGGAAAGATCTCTCTCTCCTCCTCATAGATTTGAGGGAGATCGTTAACAAAGCTGATATCAATAGAATTTACATTAACGTGCAACTTAAAATGTTCAAAATTATAGATTAGAGTTTATTAAATACATATATAAATTTTAAATGCATGCCTAAATGTCATAGAATTTATTTACCTGTAAAGGAGCAATGTTATGTCCTTTAGTCTCTAGCAACTTTAGATTGCAATGGCAATACACTAACTTCTCAAGTTGCAGTTGGCTGAATCTATTCCTCTTTTTTGTATGGAATAGAGCCCATGTGCTCCTATTCATTCCTCTCTGTAGGTCCTCTACTCCAAGGCAAGTTTTCTCTGCATTTCGCACATAATCAGATTAATTAAACTTGATTCTTTCATAATGAGATGAAATATTTATTAAAAAATCACTTACCAATAAAAGAGTACTAACTCCATATTTCTCCCACCATGTGACAGAAGAAATCCGATTCTCTCGTAGTTGTGTCGTAGGCTGTCCACAGTGCTCTATAGACAATAGCTACAGCACAAGGTACAGGTGGTAACCGGAGACCCAGAGGCATGCTTCATGTGGATACACCTCTAGCTCGCAAAGGAGAGAACATTGTACTTCACCATCTCCTATATCGCACCCATCGGCTCGCTTCACATATACCCCCGAGCAGCCCTCAGAGGGAGAGGGACCTGACACTCTGTCGCCATATGACTACCTCAAAGACACCATTATGGAGTACACTGGGATGGGCGAAGTCTTCCTTGCATAGTGCCCAAAAACGGCATTTCTGGGCCCCCGAAACCAAACAGCCGTTTTTGAGAAACAGCTTGGCCCGGAAATGCTATTTCTAGACAAACATTTTCTTGATTTTTTTTTTTGTGAGTGACTCATTTGGAGCCTTATTCCATGTGATTTTTGAAGAATCCAGCCCCCGAGAAGGAGAGAGAGAGAGAGAGAGAGAGAGAGAGAGAGAGAGAGAGAGAGAGAGAGAAAGAGAGAGTCTCACTATCTTCAATGTGGAGCTTGGTATTAGGTAATTACTAACTTGGTGTCCTTAGTATACATTATGTGTGTAGGAAGCATTTACTATGTGTGTGTAATATGTATGCACATTATGTGTGTGTATGTAATATATATGTATTGTGTGTGATATTTGTAACATGTACTATGTACTATGTATGTACATTATGTGTGTGTGCAAAAGTGTATATATGTATTGTGTGTAGTGTGTAGTATGTATGTAATATGTGTGTGTAGTATGTATGTAATATGTGTGTGTAGTATGTATGTACATTATGTGTGTGTATGTATGTAGTATGTATGTGTTGTGTGTCGTATGTACGTATATTATATGTAGTACCATGTATGTAATATGTGTGTGACATGTGTATGAATGTTCAATGCATGTATGTACTATGCATGAGTGTGTACACACTTCGCACATGTGTGTGTATATACGTTTTCCCCGTCTCTCGTTTCCAAATTTTTGGAAACTCCAAAATTCCGTTTCGGATCGGTCCGAAACGACCGTTTCCAACTGTGCTCGCACTATGCTTCCTTGTAGGAGACTTCAATGCCCACACTCAGAGTCGTCAGTGTGATACCTACGACTTTGACGACCCTCGGATGGTCCACACTCTGGAGGACATGTCTACACTCAGAGCCTCAGCCGACACCACCACACCCACCTCATATGTCCAACACCTACTCCATATGGGAGGATGGGAGCAGCACACCGTTTCATTATCTATAATGGGATGGAGACCTGGCCCACCTCGGGTGGCCTCACCTGCATCCCACCCACAACACCGAAGGGAGGCAGTGTGGTAAACTATCTTATCGGACCTCCGGAGGCGACACATCTCATCACCTCATTCACCATCCCACCCATGCCGATTGGAGCTGATCACACATACCTCTCTCTCTCTCCATCTACACGACTCAGCTCTACGCAATTTCCCCCACCACACACATGCACACCCACCAGGCAGAGGGTCCATGCCCCAAAACCGATGAACACGACTAAGCTCTACACAATTTCCCCCACCACACACATGCACACCCACCACGCAGAGGGTCCATGCAGATGGTATGATGAACAGTGTCGAGTGCTACAGAAGAAGCTATGAATAACAGAGCATACATGGGAGATTACACACACACAGGCACAGTGCCCCATGCAGCACCTCACACGTCCAAAGAGGCGAGAACGGGAGGAGAGATAGTATTGGGACATTTATCACTTGCTCATGAGCTGAGACAGTGCAGTAGAATGGCGACACTTTAGAGAGGAGACAATGGACACCCTTCGAGAGTCTGACACATGGCACAGATATGCATAGAGTCTATACCAGATTCTAGACCAGCCACCCATCCCCAAGCCACAGAGCTCACGTCCTACCACCTCTCACTTCTTTACACCCCGGATGGTGAGCCGTGCGATCACTCACCTACAGCATGGTAGAGCCCGTGACCACTTCAGTCTACAGGCAGAGCATCTCATCTATGGGTGCACGATTCTAGCACCACTCATAACCCACCTCTTCAACCGAGCACTGGTTGAGGGGTTCCCTGACTCATGGACCGAGCACACCATAGTGCCCATACATAGGTCAGGCAATGTTATGGATCTAGCTATATACCGAACGATCATGATTGGCCCCATACTGGCCAAGCTATATGGGGCAGTACTAGAGACAGAATTGAGCACCTTCGCCAAGGGGAAGGGTATCAGAGCTCCATGACAAACAAGATTGAGACGAGATTACTCGACCATAGACCACATCTCACTTTGAGATGCCTGCTCAGCCAGGCTCGAGTGAGGAAACAGAGATTATATTGTTGCTTTGTGGACTTTTGCAACCTTCGACACAATCCCCAGGGAGAGACTCTTCAGACGCCTACCCGACATCGGGGCTCCAAAGGAGATGATATGGGGGATCTGTATTAGGTAGAGTGAGATGTCCAGGCAGCCAATCAAATTCACTTGTTAGCACCATCAAGGTGAAGCAAGGGTGCCCTCTCTCTCCCACACTTTTTGGGCTATACATTGATGAGATAGTGGACTTCATACAGCAGCAAGGAGGGGATGGCATTGAGGTACAAGGGACCATGGTCCATATTCTTTTATATGGACCATGGTCCATATTCTTTTATATGGACCATGGTCCATATTCTTTTATAGGATCATTCGTCAGGAGATATGGCATACATACATACACAAGACATGGGTCAGCCCGAGAGATCCATTGCCACCAAAAATGCTCTATTATTGTGAGCATTTCCTAGAGATCTCAGATCAGGGCTTCATTGAGATCCCACGATACATGGAGACATACCTACCACACCACCTTCATGTCATCATTGGGCAGCTTCGAGTTTCATCACATCAGCTCGAGATCGAGAGAGGTCGGGCCAGAGGAGACCCCCGAGAGGAGAGGTGGTGCCCGGTTTGCCATACAGAGATAGAGTGTGGGGAGCACTTGATTACGAGATGCCCCGCATACTTAGACCTACGAGCACAATTCCAGATTGAGGAGTCAAAGCAAATGTGCATGACCATAGGAGACGAGCGGATGGTGGGTCCCTACATCACGGCAACATATGAGAGACGAGAGCAGATGTTATAGTGCACACGTCAGACACGGGCGAGTACCCAGCAAACTATTACTCAATTCTTTCGACGACTTGACCCACATCTGACAGACCAGCCTTCAAGGGGCAAAGGGCTCACGCTCGAGCAAGCAGCGGCACAGAGAGTGAGACGAAGATCATGTACGACTCGGTACCGATGACCATGTCTGCATCATGAGGATATCTCTCGCATCAGAATAGCCCACGACCACATGATGGAGCATCGACACACCACCACCACTTGGGTCGCCTCGTGAAGGAGATGTTAAGTCCACTGCCAATTTACCATATACTCCACCCTCCACCTTCATTCACTCCCACATATGTCCCCATGTAGTAGGTGGCCATTATCTACAAAGTCAGAGCCACGCTCCCCCCATGCACCACTACTTTATCTCCACTACTCCATCATTGCTAGGAACACCATCATCTTGTTGTTTTCGGCCTACATAGTTCTTTTTTGTAGTGAGTACTTTTCTTTTCATCGATACACAAAGATGACCACAGTTGTACATGGTTTTGTCTCATAGGCCAAGTTTGGCCTTTTGGTAGACATTAATATGACTCTCTCTCTCTCTCTCTCTCTCTCTCTCTCTCTCTCTCTCTCTCTCTCTCTCTCTCTCTCTCTCTCTCTCTCTCTCTCTCTCTCTCTCTCTCTCTCTCTCTCTCTCTCTCTCTCTCTCTCTCTCTCTCTCTCTCTCTCTCCTCTCTCTCTCTCTCTCGGACCTACTATAGATACACGTCAGGGAGACATGGGTAGCACCACAGGAGCCTCTTTCCACAAAGAGGCAACACTACAGAGAGCACTTCTATGGATACATACATGGCACCACCAGAGAGAGTGGCCATTGGGCAGCTCAGAGTATCATCACACCAGGTCGAGATTGAGGTTGGGCGTGCGACACATACCCCTAGGGATGAGAGATTATGCAGGATATGCCGAGAGGAGGTGGAGGACGAGGAGCACTACACATGAAGATGCCAGGCATATGAGGACATCAGAGACCGCTACCCACATCTCTTCAGGGGGGCCCAGAGAGATCAGGGCTTTATTGGAGAAAGAGGACCAATGCCCTCTCGGTCGTTTCCTAGTAGAGCTCCGGCACCCCCATGCAGCACTTCTTCAGCAATAGATGGAGATACACCTGACCCCCCAGACTTATATTACAGATTTTTTCAGACCCACAACCACCCGAGGACCCGGATCCACGCGAGGTGTCACATTACAGAGCGCAGAGGAGCTTAGACGACAGCGTCGACGACCGAGACCCCCACTCCAAAGATCTCATGTATGGGGCAGCCATATGGGGGCCGGGATTAGCTACATCAGTATGGACAGCTTTAGAGAGGCCACAGATCCTCATGATTGCCAGACTTATCTGCAGCAAGCCTTCAGTACCACATGATATCATTAGAGCAGAGCTCGCTGCACCACCGATGCTAATTGAGGCACTATTCCAGACAGTATGCCTATTACACCGACTTCGGAGCATGGATACAGAGCGCATTGCTTATCGTGCTTTCCAGGCATCACGTGATATGGCATTAGCAGGCGACACCTCCTCATGGTATGCACAGACACGAGACTGGCTGGCCCACCATGGCTTTGACATAGAGAGGCTACCACCACTACAGTACGACTCACATGCACCCACCTACTCGCTCTCTCATCAAGAGAGGAATAGGGTCATTCGTCAAGAGATATGGCATACATATATGCAGAGGACATGGGTGAGTCCTAGGGATACATTGCCACCGAAAATGCTCTATTACCGCGAGCATTTTCTACATATATCGGACGCGAGCTTCATCGAGATCCCGAGATACATGCCAACATACCTTCCCCACCACCTCCGAGTCGTCATTGAGAAGCTCCGGGTCTCATCGCATCAGCTCAAGATTGAGAGGGGTCGGTCAAGGGGAGTCCCCCGTGAGGAGAGGTGGTGCCCAGTATGCCAGACAGAGGTAGAGAGTGAGGAGTATTTTGTTATCAGATGCCGAGCATACTTAGACCTACGAGCACTGTTTCAGCTAGAGGAGTCACTCCAGTTGTGCATGACTATGGGAGACCAGCGACGCTTGGGGCACTTCCTCAAAGCAGCATACGAAAGGCGAGAGCGGTCACTACAGCCCACACATCAGCCACGGGTGAGTACCCAGCAGACCATTACCCAGTTCTTTCAACGAGCTGAGCTACATCAGAGAGTTTGCCCCGCAACAAACTCACTCATAGAGTATTTGAGGCAGCTACACAATTGTATAAGGGTGGGCATGGTAGAGCCTTGTACTCACATGTCAGAACTTGGTTTGCCACACATGGGCTAGATATGGAGAGCCTATCACCTTTTCATTATGACTCCAATTCACCTTACTCTCAACTCTCCCACATTGAGAGGAATTTGGTACTGAGATAGCATCTACGGAGGCTCTACATCAAGAGAGTATGGAGATCATCCAGTTTAGAGGGGAGGATGTCAAACTATAAAAGACCAGTTTCTCACCATTTTATCATATGGGTTCATAAAGAGACCAAGCTATATGGAAATCTATATGCCACACAGTTCATGGGTCGTGATTGGTCAAGTGAGGATGGCATCACAAAGATTGGAGATAGAGAGTGAGAGACGCAACAAGCTTCTCAGGGAAGAGCGAATCTTAAGACTCTATAGAGAGAAGGTGGAGAGTGAGGAGCATTTTGTATGTCAATGCAAAGCATACACTCATATTAGAGACACCTATGAGACTTTGTTTCGAGAATAGTGCAACCTACGAGAGATTATGGACTCTCTAGATGAGAGATAGTTAGGGTGTTTCCTAACAAAGATACAAAGTCATAGGGATGCACTTTTACTACTGACACACACAGCTACACGGATGGAGAGGAGAAAACTATAGCTCAGTGATTTTTTCCAGATGACCACATTCCCTCTCACCCCACCCAATTCCAAGTGAGTGACACTACAGAAGTCTAAGGTGAGCCGAGCTAGATGATGCCCACGAGTCATACGTTTAGAGGAGTGAGGCTACACCATGGCCAGATAGAGGAGATCCGAGCCAAACAGCACCAAGCGAATGCAAAGCGAGTAGCCGAGATGAGAGCAGGTCCTGTAGCTTTCATACAAGCAGCCCTAGCAACTTCTCCACCTATGTACAACATCCTCCATGCCCCCCCCCCCCGAATTGCCACTGGATGGAGCTAGTAGATGGATGCATTCTAATGTTTGTACTACCCTCGGCATATAGACATGCATATACCCCTAGGGATAGGGCTCCATCACCATTAGTATATCAAAACTCATGTTTCATGCTAGATTGTATTAGCTTTTTATGATGTTGTTTTATCTTTTGGAGAGCAAGATGACATCAGCATCATATATCCTATGTTTGTCTCATAGACCTATTTTGGCCTATCATAGACTTAGAAAAACTTTCCTTCTTCCTCCCTCCCTCCCTCCCTCCCTCTCTCTCTCTCTCTCTCTCTCTCTCTCTCTCTCTCTCTCTCTCTCTCTCTCTCTCTCTCTCTCTCTCTCTCTCTCTCTCATATGGCATCTCCACATGCATACTATAGAACTTTATATCAGCTTTACCAATTTATTTCAGCACTTTTATCTTTCCCAATTGACAAAAGACACACCCATCTACATTCATTTATCTCATAGACCGAGTTCGGCCTTCTAATAGACGTAAAAACACTTTCTTCTTCTTCTTCTTCTTCTTCTTCTTCTTCTTCTTCTTCTTCTTCTTCTTCTTCTTCTTCTTCTTCTTCTTCTTCTTCTTCTTCTTCTTCTTCTTCTTCTTCTTCTTCTTCTTCCCTCTTGCCCCCCCCCCCTCTCTCTCTCTCCCTCCCTCCCTCCCTCCCTCCCTCCCTCTCCCTCCCTCTCCCTCTCCCTCCCCCTCCCCCTCCCCCTCTCCCTCTCCCTCCCTCCCTCCCTCCCTCCCTCCCTCCCTCCCTATTGGAAGTGAGGTAAGCCCTTAGGCTCATGTCACAGGTCCATGGTTCCATAGGTCCAGTTATGTACAACATTAATTCCAGCAATCTTCCATATTGACAAAACATGAACATACCACAACTTAATCATACAAATGATGAGACAAAGATAGAGAAAGAATAGACAACATGTGTACGGTGTTACGTAAGCCAGCGCTTACTCATAGTATCATATATACCAATGTTCAATGTACAATGTGGGAGCATATCTCTCAACCACTCTATGTGATGAGAAATGGATGAATGAGTGAATGTACAATGTAACAAACATATTCAGATGTGTGGGCAATAATCTGAATATACATGAGATGTGTGACCTAATAGGTTATAGAAGAGTGAATATGAGTGACTGAATGAGGAAGGATCAGTGTGAAACTGATGGTCAACAAACCTACATCTAAACTTAGGCTATGGAAGACCCTAAGTTAGATACGTGTGTGAAAAGATCACATACTTATAAAGTAGCATAGAATGCTAACAAGATTGTTGCCGGAAATCCTCAAACTCATGTGAACACACCTTCACAAACACCTCATAAAAATATGCATAAAGCATATAAGTACTGATTCTCTTGTACCTATGCCGAATAGGACTCCTTCTGATATGAAGGTCACAACCTCCATAAACTTCAAGTAGTACCTGTGTGCATAAAGAGAATATTTACCTGAATACTTAACATAAGATGTGAATCTTATGTTAAACACCATCTAATGTTTTTGAAGTAGCCCGACATCTTCTTGTAGAAGACAATCTTCAACCTAATATCTTCTTGTAGAAGATAATCTTCAAAATCATGTAGATGGTCCCATCCAATGTCTTTGAAGTAGCCAGACATCTTCTTGTAGAAGATAATCTTCAACCTAACATCTTCCTGTAGAAGATGATCTTCAAATACATCATGTAGATGGGCGATCCTCACCATCAAGCTGCTAATGACCAAGTCTTCTTGCCATGAACAAGAGATGACCTCCTCTCCATGAGCTAGAGTGTGAGCACACCCTTCATCTTCTCCAAGAAGAATCACTAAGAAGAACTCTATAGCTGCTCCTCAACATGCTTCAAGTTAGCACCATGGCTGCCCCATGTGCTAGAAGAAACACCACCTCTACTGAGGTCCAAGCTCTAGAAAGTTTGTGTTGATCCTAGGTGAAGGATGATTACAATGAGCCCAATACTCTCCTTATATAGTAGTTTATGTAGCCTTGAAAAGAAGATAATAAAGCACTTTTCTCAAAGAAAGCCACGATCGTAGAACGATTAAAAAAAACACTTCGCGATCATCTCCGTCCGTCGTCTGAGTTCCAAAAGCTAATTTCGTGGATTGCTGTTTCAAAAAGCTACGCGCTACGCTGCTGCTGGAGACGAGTTTTGAACCCTCGTGGTCTGGATGAGAGTACCACGATTTAACCAACCCACCAATCGCCGTTTGGTGTACAAGGAGTATAGTAAAGCTGTACATATGCTATAAATTCTGGACAAAATTGACCAATCCTTGACCAATGGGACATTGTTTTCCAACAATCCCCCCTGCAATGTCATATTGGTACAACCTGGACTGAATCTGCAAACTTCATAAGCTGCAAACTATTACAAGCTTCAAATAGCTTGTCACAAGCTTCAAGCTTGTACTCCCGAACTTCAGAACTTTTCTTCAAAAAGTCTTCTTCAAAACTGAATTTGACTTTTCTTCAAAAGAACCTGAACTTGCTGAATATGAACCATAATACTTGAGAAAATATGCAAACTAGATATCCAATAGTGTACACATCAAGCAATCACTGCTTGACAACAAATGTAGCATGTACTGACTCTGAACCTGCTATCTCTTGTCTTCAAAAACCTGAAAACATACACTAGGATCCATAGATTTGCATTTACCTTCCAAAAAAGGTTTCTCAACGTACTTCTGCTGCGTCATGTAAATACACTAAACAAATCAAGAACTGAATCCTGGAACCTGACTGTCAACTCACAACTTAGTGTATTATGAACACTGCTGGTTCATCTCTGACTGTACTCAAGTCAAATCAACTCAACTCAATTGAAATCAACTGAAATATGAGTCAAAGAAGCTATGATATCATCATGTCTTCATCCTTTAAATCCTTCATACCTCTTTCCTTCAGAACTTGGTATAACCATATATGTGCGCACTTCTGAAATAAACCTTTCTGAAATATCAAGCTTCTCTTCAATAGAATTTTGGAACCTTCTCCTGAACAGGAACATCCTAACAGGAACTTTCTCCAAACATTCTTCTTCTTCCTTCTTTTTACAAAGCTGGAACATAAAGAGAACCTGACAAAGGAAATATAGGAATACCTGAAATAGGAATACCTGTAGGTATGAATCTGCATTCTTTCACATATGGCTTGAAAATAAATCTTCATGTTTCATCACCCCCTGGATGACTTAACACTAGTATCCAGTATTCTTCAAATATATCAGACTTTATGAAATGTGGAACGTCTTCCTTCTTTCAATAAATCTGATCTTTAGTGATCAATACTTGTATCTGAAACAAAAGTTTTAGGATCCATATTTTTCTGTAACATAACAAGTATCTTCTTTTTCTCTGCAACACAAATCTGATAGAATCTGAATCTTTGACTTACTTCTTCCAATGCTAAGAACCTTATCAAACAAAGGATAGACAATTGAATCATAAATACTCAAGATCATACAAGATCTATCCAAGATCAATGATCTCTCCTGTGTAGAATCTGCTCTTATCAAACCTTCATGTCTGAATGTTTGATTTGCTACTTGAATGTCTCCAAGTGTCCATGCTTCTCAGAAAGTTGTAAAACTTTTCTTCAAATAAATCCTTTAAGGAATCTGAAATTCCTACTTGAACCATAACTGGACAAACTTCTCACCTTGAGAACTCCAAAAGCTGCAAGTTGATACTTCATAACTTTCATATTTTACCCGGGTGAAATGTGACAGTACCTGCTTGACTTTCTTTTGGCTAACTCCACTTCTCAATCAAGTGATAGGATATGATGGAACACCTTTTGGAATACAAACATGTATCCAAAAATCTAGACAATCATAAAAAGTAGATTCTTCAACTGACTGGTACATCAACAAGTCTGAATTTTCTGAAGTTTTCTGAAAATATTGAATATGAGGTAACCTTTTCCAAACATAAAACCTCAACGCAAGTCTTCAACATCTGCTACAAAAAACTCTTTTACCTCAAGAGTTAGATAAAGAAGAAATATACGTCTCTGCAACTTGTCATATATCAAGTAGCTCTGTATTGACATACCAAGAATTCTTTGAGGGAACATATAAGCTACATGCTTAAAAGCTTCAACTAAAACATAACTCATACATATATGAGTTAAAACATATATCTTCTGCTTTTCTTTCTCTCAATGCAATTCTTTGTCAAATCTACTAAATCATGACCAAGTGTAATGCAAAACAAGAAACTGCTTCTTCTTTAAACAAGATGTTCTCGTAGACTTGTCTTTGGATGTAGAGGATAAAATAGGAAAAGTATATGGAAAATATGAGAGAAAAGGAAGTCTTACTTTTCTTTTGGAAATGATGGACTTTCTTTTTCTGCATCTTTCTTCCACCTGATGATGTCAACATCTTCAAACTTCTCTTCCATACCTTTTGTTCTCTTCATCTTGAAGTAGCAAACACTCTTGACTTCTTCAAATGAACTTTTCTCTTCCTCTAATGTAAGAGTAAGAGATAAAACAAACATAGTATACAAATGGAAGTGAATATAGAATCATGTTTTATCATCTCCTCATATCAAAATTCTGCTTCAAATGTCTGAAACGACTAAATTCACCAATCGTTTGTCTGAATGATGAATTGCCCTTCTAGAGTTACCTTCTCTAGATACATTTGTACCTTGATATCCAACCAACTTACAATAGAAAATTGGCTTGAAAAACTCATCTCATCTCTGCACTTGTCTTCTTAGATGAACTTTCTTGCCATGAAAGAGATTTCTCAAAACTCTCTAGAAAAACCTCTAGATACCTGTTTTGATGTAGCCTTTAACTTTCAAATGATGAAAGCGTATAAAAGCACTCCTTGAATTTCTTCAAATCTCTTCATAACTGCTCTTCTAAGATATGACCTGCAAATGATAATCTGATAGTAGAAAGTGAGACCTGTGATTTGATGTTGATCTGATTCCTTCATCTTCTCTAAAACATTGTTCTTCCTTGAATTTGAAGTAGTCTTCTCTTCATCAAGTCACGGTCTTCAAACAATACTTTTGTAAAGTATTTGCATACCCTTCAAAAATATTCGGCTGCTAACAGATCATCAACTTCATACTCCACACTGATGAATGTAACTGAAGTGTCTAATTCTCAAATCTCTACTCATCTAGATCAAGTGTGTATGTCAAATGTCAAATATTAGAAGATGCCTTTAAATTATATGTTGTAAATCTGGAAGTCTAGGAACCTAGGACATGAATGAGCCTTAATGCATTGATGCCAAAGATCTAAAGTTCTGTAACCAAAACCTTCGTGCTCTGATACCAAATGTTGGAAGTGAGGTAGGCCCTTAGGCTCATGTCACAGGTCCATGGTTCCATAGGTCCAGTTATGTACAACATTAATTCCAGCAATCTTCCATATTGACAAAACATGAACATACCACAACTTAATCATACAAATGATGAGACAAAGATAGAGAAAGAATAGACAACATGTGTACGGTGTTACGTAAGCCAGCGCTTACTCATAGTATCATATATACCAATGTTCAATGTACAATGTGGGAGCATATCTCTCAACCACTCTATGTGATGAGAAATGGATGAATGAGTGAATGTACAATGTAACAAACATATTCAGATGTGTGGGCAATAATCTGAATATACATGAGATGTGTGACCTAATAGGTTATAGAAGAGTGAATATGAGTGACTGAATGAGGAAGGATCAGTGTGAAACTGATGGTCAACAAACCTACATCTAAACTTAGGCTATGGAAGACCCTAAGTTAGATACGTGTGTGAAAAGATCACATACTTATAAAGTAGCATAGAATGCTAACAAGATTGTTGTCGGAAATCCTCAAACTCATGTGAACACACCTTCACAAACACCTCATAAAAATATGCATAAAGCATATAAGTACTGATTCTCTTGTACCTATGCCGAATAGGACTCCTGATGATATGAACGCCACAGCCTCCATAAACTTCAAGTAGAACCTGTGTGCATAAAGAGAATATGTACCTGAATACTTAACATAAGATGTGAATCTTATGTTAAACACCATCTAATGTTTTTGAAGTAGCCCGACATCTTCTTGTAGAAGACAATCTTCAACCTAATATCTTCTTGTAGAAGATAATCTTCAAAATCATGTAGATGGTCCCATCCAATGTCTTTGAAGTAGCCAGACATCTTCTTGTAGAAGATAATCTTCAACCTAACATCTTCCTGTAGAAGATGATCTTCAAATACATCATGTAGATGGGCGATCCTCACCATCAAGCTGCTAATGACCAAGTCTTCTTGCCATGAACAAGAGATGACCTCCTCTCCATGAGCTAGAGTGTGAGCACACCCTTCATCTTCTCCAAGAAGAATCACTAAGAAGAACTCCATAGCTGCTCCTCAACATGCTTCAAGTTAGCACCATGGCTGCCCCATGTGCTAGAAGAAACACCACCTCTACTGAGGTCCAAGCTCTAGAAAGTTTGTGTTGATCCTAGGTGAAGGATGATTACAATGAGCCCAATACTCTCCTTATATAGTAGTTTATGTAGCCTTGAAAAGCAGATAATAAAGCACTTTTCTCAAAGAAAGCCACGATCGTAGAACGATTAAAAAAAAAACTTCGCGATCATCTCCGTCCGTCGTATGAGTTCCGAAAGCTAATTTCGTGGATTGCTGTTTCAAAAAGCTACGCGCTACGCTGCTGCTGGAGACGAGTTTTGAACCCTCGTGGTCTGGATGAGAGTACCATGATTTAACCAACCCACCAATCGCCGTTTGGTGTACAAGGAGTATAGTAAAGCTGTACATATGCTATAAATTCTGGACAAAATTGACCAATCCTTGACCAATGGGACATTGTTTTCCAACACTCCCTCCCTCCCTCCCTCCCTCTCCCTCCCTCCCTCCCTCCCTCCCTCCCTCCCTCTCTCTCTCTCTCTCTCTCTCTCTCTCTCTCTCTCTCCACTCGTCTCTCTCTCCTCTCTCTCTCTCTCTCTCATCTCTCTCTCTCTCTCTCCTCTCTCTCTCTCTCTCTCTCTCTCTCTCTCTCTCTCTCTCTCTCTCTCTCTCTCTCTCTCTCTCTCTCTCTCTCTCTCTCCAGCCCTATATAGCTTTGTGTAGCGATATACTTTTTATTTCATTTTATCTTCTACACAGGGTTACTACACTTGTACATGGTTTTTGTCTCATAGGCCAAGTTTGGCCTCCAGGAGACGTTAATATGACTTTCTCTCTCTCTCTCTCTCTCTCTCTCTCTCTCTCTCTCTCTCTCTCTCTCTCTCTCTCTCTCTCTCTCTCTCTCTCTCCGTCTCTCTCTCTCTCTCTCTCCTCTCTCTCTCTCTCTCTCTCTCTCTCTCTCTCTCTCTCATCTCTCTCTCTCTCTCTCTCTCTCTCTCTCTCTCTCTCTCTCTCTCTCTCTCTCTCTCACACACACACACACACATCCCTTCTCCTTCCATTGTTTGATGCCTCTACTCACCTCACACATAGCATCCATTCTTCAGACATCCACTTCAATCCCACACACCACCCACGTTCGTCACACACCTCCCCGTGTGACCATGCCACATAACTGCTCGTATGATAATGAGTGCAAGGATCCCTACCATAGGCTATGAGCTCAAGGAGCACTTGGGGAGATCACAGCAAGCAAGGCAAGGAGACATGTGAACACCTTCACATGTCGCAATAGGCGGGGCTTTGAGGAGGCACAAGAGCTTGAGCTATACCTCCTATTCATGAGCATGGATAGCATTGCAACATGGCACATTCTACGAGAGTCATGACCAAGCACACATATCAAGAACCCACAAACATGGCATGATTATGCTGAGAGATTGTATGAGGTACCCAAGAAACATCCCATCCCCACCCACTCGATCAGACTAGCTGAAATGGCTCGACTACTTGGTCCAGTGCTGGAATCTTTGGTGGCTGGCAGACCATATGGGGATGCTTACAAAGCCCCTATTTATTTTTCGATGACAATAGTAGCTCTTTCAATGTAATATCCAGGCTTGATAGAAATCCTTGCCAATGTAATAATTTGCCGCATGCATGTTTATGAAGAAGCCACTTGTGATCAACTCTCTTGAAGGTTTCTGTCCAGCTCTTGTAAATTCTTTGTAGGACTTTTTGATTGGTGTGCTTTAAAGCAGCCTTGTGATAGCTAGAAGAGACATGCTTCTTAACCCTTTAATGGATCCTGGTTTCATGGTTTTTTTCACGCCCCACCCTTGTGCATAGCTCCAGTTTCGCCATACAAGGAGGACTCATCCTAAGGCAAGAACCCCCACAATGGTCGTTGAATGGGGTGTCCAACTACACCTTGCCACCCCAAGTAGAACAAATACACCTTCCCATGAGGTTATGAGTCTTCTATGACCCAATCTTGTGCCATTCACGTACATCAGAAAGAACTACAACAAATTCTGAATACGCAATGAATTGAAAATTCATTCTCTGCCCCGAAAGATACTTCCCTTCTGCAACCTTTTTTTGTTCTGACATATATATCAGCATTGACCAACAGAGTACCTTTCTTGTCCATAGTACTTCCTTGAATCCTTACCCTCACACCAAAAATAATAATAATAATAATAACAACACCAACAACAACAATAGTAATACTAATAATAATAATAACAACAATAATGTACTACTTATGACTGACAATGAAGAATAAAAAGGCACTGGGCCAAGATTCCCCATAATTCTTTCAAAGCCTGTATTCATGAATGTTACTTTAAATTGCAAATGATATATCTACTATGATCCCCCATAATTCTTTCAAATCCTGTATTCATAAATGTTACTTTAAATTGCAAAATGATATATCTACCTCTGGGTTGTTGGCCAATGTTCTTGCTAATGCTACTCGCTGAGATTGACCTACGGAAAGCCCCACAACTGACTTTGACAGAAAAGCTGCATCCAGATCAGCATATTTCAAGAGCTCCTCCATTTGTTCAAGGGATAGTTTCTCCTTCTTAAGCGAGGGTCCATAGTTCAAATTATCTGCTACTGTCCCTAAAAAAAACCCCCACCAAAATCAAAAAGTCTCTCTCTCTCTCTCTCTCTCTCTCTCTCTCTCTCTCTCTCTCTCTCTCTCATCTCTCTCTCTCTCTCTCTCTCTCTCTCTCTCTCTCTCTCTCTCTCTCTCTCTCTCTCTCTCTCTCTCTCTCTCTCTCTCTCTCTCTCTCTCTCTCTCTCAATCTCTCTCTCTCTCTCTCTCTCTCTCTCTCTCTCTCTCTCTCTCTCTCTCTCTCTCTCTCTCTCTCTCTCTCTCTCTCTCTCTCTCTCTCTCTCTCTCTCTCTCTCTCTCTCTCTCTCTCTCTCTCTCTCTCTCTCTCTCTCTCTCTCTCTCTCTCTCTCAATCTCTCTCTCTCAATCTCTCTCTCTCTCTCTCTCTCTCTCTCTCTCTCTCTCTCTCTCTCTCTCTCTCTCTCTCTCTCTCTCTCTCTCTCTCTCTCTCTCTCTCTCTCTCTCTCTCTCTCTCTCTCTCTCTCTCTCTCTCTCTCTCTCTCTCTCTCTCTCTCTCTCTCTCTCTCTCTCTCTCTCTCTCTCTCTCTCTCTCTCTCTCTCTCTCTCTCTCTCTCTCTCTCTCTCTCTCTCTCTCTCTCTCTCCCCCCCCCTCCCTCCACCCCCCCCCCACCTCCCCCTCTCCCTCCCTACACCCAGAGCCTCAACCGACACAGCCACACCCACCTCATACAGCCGACACCTACTCCAGATGGGAGCAGCACACCGTCTCATTATCTATAATGGGATGGCGACCTGGCCCAACTCGAGTGGTCTCACCTGCATTCCACCCACGACACCGCATGGAGGTAGTGTGGTAGACTATGTTATCGGATCCCCGGAGGTGACACATCTCATCACCTCATTCACCATCCCACCCATACCAATTGGAGCTGACCACACATATCTCGCCCTATCCATACGCGGTTCATCATGCATATCCCACCCCGCCACCATACAGCCACACGCCCATACCACCATTCACTTTAGACATGAGCTAGCACATATCTATAGCTCCCATGTTCGAGAGCGCATCTACTCCCTTGACCCCTCTGCCCCATTAGACATCCTCACCGCCCACTTCTCCTTTATACTCAAGGCATCCGCTACTCTCAACTTCCCATACACGACCCACAGTGCCGCACATTCGACAAGGCTGGGGCATACACCACAGAATAGATGGTACGATGAGGAGTGTAGACGACTATACCGACATCTCAGAGCACAGAGTATCTTGGGATCCATCATGGAGAGGGAGGCACAATGATAGATGCGAGCTCTCACACGCCGAAAGCGGCGAGCTTTCGAGGAGCGACACGAGGCATAGCTGTTTGACCTTCTCATGAGTAGGGATTGCGCCACCGTGTGGAGGGCCCTACGTGAGGCACGCCCACCTACACCCATAGCAGATCCTAAGACTTGGCACACCTACTCCCAGAAGTTATAAGACATCCAAGGACAGCCCACATTGTCGCTCCCTCCCACACCGCATCCTCTGATATCCACCCTATTCACGGAAGGCATGGTACTACAAGCCATCCATAGGCTACAGCATGGCCGTTCAACAGACCACACGGGACTACAGGGCGAGCATTTTATATACGCAGTCGATGTAGTTTCCCACTTGATCGGCCACCTCTTCAACCGTGCTTTGGTTGAGGGGTTACCTGACTCGTGGACTATGCATACCATTGCGCCTATCCATAAGTCCGGCGATATGATGGACCGGGGGAACTACAGGACTATTATGATAGGCCACATCAAGCCCAAGATCTATGGGGCAGTACTAGAGGCAGAGCTCAATACACACGCTGAGGGAGCTTGGATCAGAGCACCTGGCCAAGCAAGCTTCCGCCGCACTTTCTCCACCATCGACCACATCTTCGTACTTCGTTGCTTGATTGAGAGCGCAAAGGCGAGGAAGCAGAGACTATAGTGTTGCTTTGTGGATTTTTGCAAAGCCTTCGACATGGTCCCTCGAGAGACTACTACGGAGGCTCCAAGAGTTAGAGCTACCATCAGGCATGCTATGGGCCATCCATGCTTTGGATGGACGAGTCACAAGTAGGGTGCACTGCCCCGGCGGCTTATCAGACAGCCTTGTAAGCACCGTTGGTGT